>NW_019379936.1:102393-115759 GCF_000648655.2 Copidosoma floridanum
AAAATAATTTTTATTTCAGAAGATTATTACAACGTTTGTGGTATATTCCTTCGGCCTCTTTCTATGACTACCACCAAACACGTCAAACTAGATGGAGTCAAAACAAATGTAACGAAAGCCAATATTTCAAACAGCTTTTTCCTACATTACAAGTAATAGTCCTTTCATTACCATAATTAGGATGTTGCATAAAGGATATATTTGTTTAATCAGATAAGGAAAAAAAATTTAGTATGTACTTTCTCTTTTTTCGTATAAAAAAAAATTTAGTGACACAGAGCTGGTTCAAGTCATGGAAATTGAGTTACAAGACTGTACGTCAAGATGACCGTAAATTCACTGAAATTGTGACGTAAGACCACCCTCCCCCCTAACTAATGTAATTTGTTATGAATAAACATAATTAAATATTCTCTACCTCAGACAATTTCCGTTTATACTCAAAAGAATAAGTACAAATTTAAGTTTTTTTAAGTAATGTACTTTATAGACAAACTAGAATAACAGTTCTTCTTACGACATCCTACATGAACACAGTTTTCACCTGCGATTACATAACGGAATATACAGTAATCAATACTTTATCGAAGAAATATGACAATTTTAATTATTCATATTTTTATATGATTCTTAAAATAAAATGAAACACGATTCATAATAGTTTTCATTTAAACTATTTTGTATTTAGAATTAATTTTATTGAATTTATAGTAACAATTGAAAACTGTGTTAAAAAATACTTATACGTAGTCAAAATAATATTGGTATTACATGTACTTAAGATGATTTTCAGGAAAATGATAAAGTTGATGAGCATGTTAAAACCCATAACATTTGTTTCTTGAGGAATAATCAAGTTATACTTCCTTACCTAGTCTTCTAAGGAAATTTTTCAAATATAACTACATCTTATGTGATATTTAATCAACATATGTATGAGTATAATGATCCAATTGTAGCATTGCACAACTGCTTGAAGTGTCTAGTGGCTTTAGACGCAATAACACCTCTTTGCGATCATGTTTGGCAAATAATCGGTAGAAACACGTAGGGTATTAAGTACAAAAAAACCTTAGCATGTGTTGTTAAGATGTTACATGAAGTAGAATGAGTTTTCCAATCACATAAATATGCTTTCTAGAATAATTCTAATGTATAGTAATTGTAATGATTGAATTTATTTTATTTTTTTTATAAAGTGAGGCATATTATGTCTATTAAAATTATTAGTGTGATTGTTATTTAATGTTCTGTATTTAAACTGTCGTCACCCATATGGCACCTACTATCCTGAAAGAGTAAATGTGCCTTTGAATATTCATTGAAAATTTATTCGTCAATTCATTACAATATTTGTCAAATTAAATATGGTGCTTCATAATATAATGTATGGTCAATACAAGAGCTTCTTTTCAAAGTCATGTGTGTATTATAAAACACCCTGTTTAATCTTATGCAAAGGACAACGCTTTTGCATGTAACAAATGTTTCATGCATTTGTAATCACAGCAAAAACTTTACGTATATACTTCATGCTGCTGTGTATAAGAAAAAAATAGAATAGTTTATTTTATAATTATTTGTTTAATACTTTCAGTTATAAATTTTAACTACTTAAAATAAAATTTTTTGTAGACTATACAAAATCTATCTTTTTTGTGCTCAGCAATTTGTGTAAAAGATTACTTACTGTTGATTATAGAAGTTAAAAGAGTTGAGAAATCAATTTCTTACATATCATATTCCTAAAACCAATTTTTTAAATATTTTGAATAGTTTGAATATTTTATTGGCGTTTTTTACCTCCTCAAGTGTCAGTCTTCAATGTAGTGCACGTTATTTGCGCTCACTTAAAACAATTTCAAATTTTAAATAATTAAATATTCTAAGGTTTAAAAATTCTTTACCATAAAGGGACATGGGACTTTTAATATATCTCTTGTATTTCAATCACAAAACCTTACGCAGTATTTTTAATTCAAAAACCGAAGAACTATCATTACATACAGTACTGTGTGAGGTTTTGCAACCAAAATAATACAGAACATGTGATCTTATTGCGTATGAACAGTAGCGTAAAAAACTCAAAAATTCTGATGTTTAAGGAGTCAGTGCACATATGAATGTCCAAAAGATAGGGCTTAGCACGAGTACATCTTTGTTGTAGGTACCACAAAGAAAATTGTCTGCGTATTAAAGTTTTTCCGAGCGCTAATCACTTCAGGATATTCCCTTGTTGGTATAATTAACATTAAAAATAACTAAATTATTAACGAACTCACCCAATAGACTTTGCTTTATCAAAAAGTTTTTTTTGCACGTTTGATATCGCAAAAAAATTATGTAACACAGCATGAAAAGTATATAAATGTAAATGGTACATGACATCACTAGAACACAAAGTACAAACATGAGCACCCGAAGGGTGCGGTTGTTGTATGTTTGTGCTCAAGTTGCATATATTGTTTTTGTTACTGAGGGCGCAAAGTGCAATTTTGTGCCCCTGGGCACACTTTGCGCCCAGTAAATCACTTTGGGCCCTAGGACAGAATTGTACCTTGGGCCTGGAGGACGCAAAAAACTCTTCTGCCCGTGGGCCCAAAGTGATAACAAGGGCGTCAAACGGCAGTTGCACTTTGTGCCCATTGTAAGAACTAATAGTTTTCGTCGGATAAGTGCCATCATCTCCGGGGCTATTTTGCGATCCGAGGGACGTAGGGTAGCCGCGGAGTGATGGCACTTATGTGGCGAATTCTGTTTTTCTTCCTGTTTTCATTATATTTTTGTAACTATAAATGTTACTCGAATACGAAATTATTTTATTTTAGATTCTTCTTTGTACAAACACTATATATATATTATCTGCGCATCATAGGTTTCCAAGTCACAATCAATCACGTTATGTCACTAATATTATTACTTTATGGGGATACAATCCTACCAAGAAAACTAGTTCAAGTCGTTATAGATTATTTTATTCCATTTCTCAAGGATATCCTCCTAGCTCCTTTAAGAAGCGATATTCATGATATTTTAAGTAAAGTAGATACTCCGGAATCAGTTAAGAAGCAAATTTTGGAATGTTTTGAAAGTTATGCTTACTCGTTGGATCCAGTTTCAACTGAAGCAAAAAATTTTTCCTTGTTAAGAAGTAAAGGCTTTGTTGACGTTCAGAAAATCACAATAGGTACGAAGTTGACTCAAAAAGTGATAGACAATGAGGTAGAAGTTGTTGTTAATGACGTACATGCCGTGTACGTTTCTTTGAGAGCAACTCTAAGCTGTTTTTTGCAGATCCCAGGTTTATTTAAACAAATTTTGATTAATGCGCGTCAACTTACAGCAGAATCACACATTATAAGAATTATTATTCAGGGTGACCTTTGGACGACAAAATATGCAAAAAAATGGGTAATGAAATTATTTCGCCACTTATAACATTTTTCGATGATATAGAGTGTGGAAATGCTTTCGGAGGACATGCAGGCGGAAATAAATTTGGTGCTCTTTATACACTAATATGTTGTCTTCCACGATACATCTCGTCAAAGCTAAGTAGTGTCATGTTTACAATGCTGATGAATACCAATGACAGAAAAAAGTTTGGAAATGAAAAAATTTTATGTTGTCTTGTTAACGAGTTGAATATTCTTGCAAGAAATGGAATAAGTGTTAATGATAATGGTTATAATTACAATGTAAAATTTCCATTAACTTTTGTTGCTGGTGATGACTTGGGCCTAAAGGGAATTTTAGGATTTGTCGAATCTTTTAAGTCTACTTGGTACTGCAGGATTTGTAAGATGACAAGTGAAGAAGCTGCTGAAGCGTTTACTGAAGATGTCAGCAAATTAAGAACTTCTGGAGAATATAAAGAAGATATTCGTAACCTTGAAACAAAAGATAGTGGGTTAAAGGAAAAATGCATCTTTAATGATGTTAGAGGTTATAATATTATAGACAATTCTTCAGTTGATCTGATGAATGACGTGCTGGAAGGCATGTGTAAATGTGATTTATGAGCTCTGACACAAACTTTTATCTTTGGAAAAAAAAATATTTTACACTACAAAAACTAAACTTTCGATTGAAAAACTTCAATTTTTGATCCCTAGAAGTTGGCAACCACCAATCATAGGCTTAAAACAGGCATCAAAAACCCAAAACAAATTAAATTTTATGATGTCAGCCGCTGAAATGCTAAGCTTGGTTCGTATTTCTTGGTTTATTGATTGGTAATTTGATACCAAAAAATGGTGANTACTTTACCTACGTTCATCATAAGCATCAGTAGTTACGCAAAGTTGACTGTAGCAGGGTAGCACCAGGGTAACATCATCAGCAAGTGCATCTGGCTATCTGGAATGTCTTGTTAGCTTAGCAGACACATATGGCAACATATTGCTTTTAACTTAGCCAGCGATCTTCGTCAACGTACCTTTGAACTGGTCATCGACACTATCAGCAAAGATCCAGTTAACGTGAACATTATCGGCCAAACAAACACACTGAAAGAACAGTCAATGCGACTTATGCATACGTACTATGCACTGGATACCCATTTAGAACGACTCACACAAACACAAAATCAAATACGGCACAACGTCAGGCAGAGTTCATTAGACAATCAGAGATACTCGATAACTTAAATAAACAATTCGATCAACTTGCACTTAACATAGGGAAAACAACACAAACATTTCAAAAACCCAATCAAACAGTCATAGCACAAACACAAGCCATAGTAAATTTAGAACAGGAAGATGATCGTATGCACAAGGCTATCGCTCAACACAAAAAAAAAACGTGGACTTGCTTATAACCCGAAAATTAAATAACGTACAAAGCAGAGGAGTTTTCCAACTGAAAGAAGATCTACTCACTTTTAGCGCAGCTGCAAGTGATCGACCAATCAAATTCCCCAAAGCTTTAAAAACTTACATTGAAATAACTTCCATAGAAACCGACACAATTAAATTAGTACTATCTCAAGCATTAAAAGGCCCGGCACTTGATTGGTTTGAGCACACCGAAGGAAGAATAAATTCTATGAATAATTTTGAAACCTTATTTTGAATAAATATTGGAACGCAACGGTACAAGCTAAAGTTCGTCGAGCGCTTGAATGGAATGCATACAAAGCAACAAATAATATGAGCCGTAGCGAATATGTGCGAAATTCATACAGTTACGTGAAAATGTTGTCAGCACCACCAACTAAAGCGAAAGCCGTTGAAAAATTTGCAAATCATTTTGATGAAGTTATACAATAGTCTATAATTCTTTGGGGAATTAACAAAATTGACGATCTCATAAAACTTTTGGATTCTATGGATGCAGTAGGCGCGTTAAATAGCTCGATTACAAAGCTCATACATAGATTCTGAGAGACAAATAAACTCAAGCCCTACGCGGAATTATAGCAACTTCTGAACCTCAACACCAAACCCACCAAATAGCAATTGGCGTGACCGTGGTAACAATACAAGTAACAACACTATAAACCGAAATACAAACTCAGGCCAACAAACCAACAATAACAATAATATTTCAAATCAACAATCTCAGCAACTTCGCTCTTTTACACTGGGCAACGAACCCGCCGTCCAACAAACACTAACATTGTTTGTGTGTTGGTTCCTAATCTTAGAGTTTTCTCGGTACAGATAATATTCTTAGCCGATTATTACCACCACCAACTAACCGGGGTTATACTTAAAGAAAGGGAAGTCGTAAATGGTACCCCTGGTGGGATTCGCAATCGTAAGAGGGAGTGTTTAAACGGGTGCAAAAAATTTATATAAGTTTACCCCTCGATATGGTGTAAATGCCAAAATCCAAGGCGAATTAAAAGCCAACTAATTACCCTAGGCTAAATTATCATGCAATAGTGCGACGAATTGAGGAGCTCGAAAGAGAAAACGCTACACAAAAACAACAACTACTAGAACTCGAAGCACAAATTACACACATATATTTCCTAGAGCCAGTCATAGATACTATTAACACAAAAATAAGTAATTTAAAATTAGTACGACAAAAAGACCTTACCCAAATAACCAATGAACTCGATAAATTTTATTTAACTGATTGTAATTTTAACAGATATTTTACCCTCCTTGATTCGGAAATTACACATATTTATAAAAAACTCCCGAATCATCGAGTGCTACGGGATTTTCCCAACGAATTTAAATCGGTAGAGAATTCGAAAAGTGATCATAAAGTCATAGAAAAGTTTAGTACCACTATGGCTTGTATTATAATATAAATAAACACATTATTAAATTTTGTTAAATGTCTTGTATTATTTGTTCCTCTTAAAAATGGTTAAAACACGACGAGGAGGCAAGAAAGAAGAAACACAACAAGTAACGGCTCAGATTCACGGGGAAAGCGATAATAATTCAAGTGGAATTTTCTCATTAGAGGAGTCACCTCAGTCAAATACAGTGGGTGCAAATGATGGAAATATTTTCGAGGTCATAGGGGTCCAAAAGCAGCTAAAGGCTAAAATTCTACCTCTCAACTCCGAGGATAATTCGGAACAAGTCATCGACNTTAACAGATACTTTACCCTCCTTGATTCGGAAATTACACATATTTATAAAAAACTCCCGAATCATCGAGTACTACGGGATTTTACCAACGAATTTAAATCGGTAGAGAATTTGAAAAGTGATCATAAAGTCATAGAAAAGCTTAGTACCACTTTGGCTTGTATTATATTATGAATAAACACATTATTAAATTTTGTTAAATGTCTTGTATTATTTGTTCCTCTTAAAAATGGTTAAAACACGACGAGGGGGCAAGAAAGAAGAAACACAACAAGTAACGGCTCAGGTCGACGGGGAAAACGAAGATAATTTAAGTGGAATTTTCCCATTAGAGGAGTCACCTCAGCCAAATACAGTGGGTAAAAATGATGGAAATATTTTCGAGGTCATAGGGGTCCAAAAGCAGTTAATGGCTGAAATTCTACCTCTCAACCCCGAGAATAATTTGGAACGAATTATCGACAGAGTAAATAAAGTCATTACACAAACGAACACACTGAAAGAACAGTCGATGCAACTTACACATACGTACGATGCACTGGAGACCCACATAGAACGACTCACACAAACACAAATCAAATACGTACTAAAAACGCACAACGTCAGGCAGAACTCATTAGACAATCAGAAATACTCGATATCTTAAATAAACAATTCGATTAACTTGCACTAAACATAGGAAAAACAACACAAACATTTAAAAACTTAATCAAACAGTCACGGCACAAACACAAGCCATAGTAAATTTAGAACAGGAAGATGATCGCATATACGAGGCTATCGCCCAACACAAAAATGACGTGGAATCGATCATCACCCGAAAATTAAATAACGTACAAGGCAGAGAAGTTTCCCAATTAAAAGTAAATTTACCCACTTTTAGCGCAGCTGCAAGTAATCGACCAATCAAATTCCTTAAAGCCTTAAAAACTTACATTGAAATAACTTCCATAGAAACCGACACGATTAAATTAGTATTATCTCAAGCATTGCAAGTCCCGGCACTTGATTGGTTTGAGCACACAGAAGAAAGAATAAATTTCATGAATGATTTTGAAACTTTATTTTTGAATAAATATTGGAACACAACGGTACAAGCTAAAGTTCGGCGAGCGCTCGAACGGAATGCATACGAAGGCACAAATAATATGAGCCGTAGTGAATACGTGTTAAATTTGAATAGTTACGTGAAAATGTTATCGGCACTGCCCACTGAAGCGGAGGCCGTTGAGAAATTTTCAAATCACTTTGACAAAGTCATACAGTAGTCTATAATTCTTCGGGGAATGAACAAAATTGACGATCTCATAAGACTCTTAGATTCGATGGATGCAATAGGCGCGTTAAATAGCTCAATTACGATTCGAAAAAATTCATACATAGATTCCGGGAGACAAATGAACTCAAGCCCTACGCCAAATTATAACAACTTCCGAGCCTCGACACTAAACCTACCAAATAGCAATTGGCGTGACCGTGGTAACAATACAAGTAACAACACTATAAACCGAAATACAAACTCAGGCCAACAAACCAACAATAACAATAATATTTTAAATCAACCATACATAGAAAGACCACAAAGTAGCTCATACAATCGAGGAATACAGGCAGCCCAAATAAATGGAATTGAAGAGATCGCAAATCAGGAAAACGAATAGACGTTGTATCCCAGTCCCCTAAACATTATCAAACCTATACTTCATGTGATACAACGATCGGAGGGGGCATTACAAAGACCAATATATTAAAAAATTATGAATTCAAGCCCGAACAAAAAAATAAAATAAACACCTTACAGACTACCACGCTACCATATGTAAATAAAATTTTAAAAATAATGTCGAAAATTAACAATAATCAAGGGAATCCACTGATCAAGGCTCAAGAATGTTTAATACCCCGTACGTTTACAGTTTTGGTTCCATTTGATAACCAGCTTGAAAAAAAAGTGACTGATAAGAATAAGTCTAATATTGTTACAAATGCATGCAAGTCTTAGCCTAATTGCCATAAAAATCAAATAAAAAATTGTTTAGTAGAAAAACCGGAAATACACACAGTATTCGAAGATCAAAGACATTCACTGCTAGAAGAACCACTCAGCGAAAATCTGTTAACCAATAAAGCTTTTATATGCCCGGAAATCAATATTGAGATAAAAGGCGTTGGACTAGAGGCATTAATAAATACAGGGAGTAAACTCATATGTTTATCCGAAGACATTTATAAAAATATAACGATGCATGGAAAATTTTCCCTACCCTCCCGTTAATTGGTTTCCAAGCATGCGGTTTTAGCGGTGAAAAATCACTTAAAGTTAAAAAACAGTTTAGAGCAGAAGTAAAAATAGAAAATATTTATTTTGAAATTGATTTTCTTATAATACCAAAACTGATTCGTGATTGCATACGAGGAATTGATTTTTTAAAGAAAAATAAAGTAGAGATCCACTTAGACAAAGACGTAATTATTTTTTCTTACGAACATTAACATCAAGTAATACAATTTAATACATGTATAAAAGAACTAGACACAAAGAATTTATTTAAAACGAATCAGAGCTTTGTAATTCCAATGATGAGGTTCTGGTTACAGATTTACAAATATCTGACAACGAGATATCTGAGAAATTACAAAAGCTAAAAAACATTAATTATACACATACGAACCAACTTGAATGCTTAATAAAACATTATAGACATATTTTTCGTAAAGAATGGAGACAATTTAAGTCATACACATACAAATTGAAAATCACTCATGATGAACCTTAACTTTTATACCCTTACCCTGTATCCACCAAGCTAAAAGAAAAGGTTGATAACGAGATTAAAAGAATGCTTTAACTTAAAACAATAGAACAGTCAGATAGCGTATACGTAAACCCACTTACTATAGTTTCAAAGTCTAACAGTTCAGTACGAATATGCCTTGATGCACGAAAGTTAAATGAACGACTATTAAATGATCACGATGAAGCCGAGGAAATGGACGAAGTGTTAAAAAAATGTAGTAATATTGAGGTAATGACAAGCGTTGATCTAACAACACAAGCTTTTGGCAGATCCCGTTTCACAAAGAATCACGGAAATACACGGCATTTTCGCACAAAAAACGAACGTACCATTTCAAGGTAGTGCCTTTCGGTTTGAAAATAAGCAGCACCGCTTTAACTAGAGCATCTGATTTTTTACTCAACAGTATCTGAGATCTTATAATTGATCTTGTAGATGATTATTTATGTGTGTTCAAAACATTTCCTGAACACTTGAACCACCTCAGGATTCTTTTTGAAAGAATTTTAAACGAAAATATAGCTATAAATTTTAAAAAAGTTGAATTTTGTCGAGAAGAAAGTAAATTTGTAGGGCATATGCTATCCTTATATGGTATTAAACCCGACCCGAAAAAAATAGAAAAAATTAAGAACTTCCCAATACCCAGAAACGCCAAAGAAATCGAAGGATTTTAAGGATTAGTAACCTTTTGTGCCAAATTCTCACATAGTGTTTGAGGACAAATGGAACCATTACTGGAATTGATCCGCAAGGATAGAACTTGGAACTGGGGAGACAAGCATTTATAGGCCTTTAACTGGTTAAAGGAATTATTCCACGATGATTTATTCTCAAATCATCTAGATTTAAACAAACCCTTTGTATTATATACCGACGCAAGCAATATTGCACTTGGAGCTATCCTATGCCAAAAAAACAAGATGAAAACGAAAGGGTCGTATACATGGCCAGTCGTACGATAAAAGGGGCGGAAAAAAATAACTTTACTACAGAAATTGAATTATTAGCTATCGTTTGGGCATTACACAGATTTCGTTTCTTCATTTTGGGTACCAAGGTTTATAATAAATGTGACCATCGTGCGTTATCGTATTAAATGTCATGCAAATTTTTGAGTGCCCGATTAACGCGATGGATGCTTTCAATTCAGGATTATAATTTTGAAATAACATATATCAAGGGAAGCGAAAACGTTGCGGCCGATTCATTAAATCGATACGCGTATGAAAAGGACCAAAACAGGGTTGAGGAATTTAATATATTTACAATATTAACTAGAAAACCGGATAATAATATATTGAAACAACTTAAAGACATATCAAACTTACAATCAACGGATAAAAGAATACGCGCAATCAAAGAAAAGATAAAGAATGGACATGAATATACCCGGTATAAANATAAAAAAATACGCGCAATCAAAGAAAAGATAAAGAATGGACATGAATATACCCGATATAAACTGGAAGAAGAGACCCTTTATCAATAATGTAATCATAAAAAGAAAATTTTCCTACCAACATGCCTCGCCAAAGAAATTATTATGGAAGTGCACGAGTTATACGCACACATTGGGGCCAATAAATATGTAGCAATACTCAAAGACGATTTTGCATATCCCAAATTTAGAAAATTTGCAGCACGAACACTTCATACTTGCGATACGTGTCAAAGAACAAAAGTATATACTACGGGATCACAGTTTGAAACACGACCAATCATACCCGATGGACCCAGAGATTTAATTTCGATTGATTTCTATGGACCATTGCCCATTTCACGGGAAGGGGTACGCCACATTTTGGCCGTAATCGATGTTTTTACGAAGTTCGTGGTATTGTATCCGATTAGGCGAGCCGATACGACAACAACAATTAAAAAATTATTCTATCACTACTTCCCAACATATGGTAAACCTAATCGTATATAATCAGATCACGAAACTCAGTTCACCGCGAAAAAGTGGCGGAAAACACTTGAAGAAGCCAGGATAAAAATTTGTTTTTCCTCTATACGACACCCACAAAGTAATACAATTGAAAGGGTGAATAGAGAGCTGGGACGATTCTTTCGAGTATTAGTCAAAGATAAACATAAAAATTGGGGAAACTGGGTAAATTTTATCCAAAAATGTATAAATGAAAGCCACCATGACACAACAGAATATACCCCTATAGAATTACAATTAGACACCTTGCCCATACGATTTTGGAATAAGCATATCGAGGCCCCTGATGAAACACCAATACCCTACATTGATAAAGTTAACTAAGCAGCTAATAGGATCGAAAGAAAAGGAAGGAAGAGGGCAGATGAACATAACACACTAAAGAAACACACAGACTATAAGTTAGGAAGTCTAGCCCTAATAAAAACAAACCCAGCATCGTTTCCAGAAAGCGGGATCACTGCTTAATTTTTAGAACTATATGAAGGCCCTTATACCATCACAAAAATTATAAATCACTCCTTCTTTATTTTAATGAACGATCAAAATACAATCAGGGAAATGTTTCATGGTATTGAATTGCGTCCTTATCTTACACAGAATGAGGACAAAAAGACAACAACAACGGCTCAACCGCAAAATAAAGCGGACTAAACAACGCCTAGAGACGTTATTACGGGAATTAAACCAATTACAAATGGACCCTGGTCTATCACAAGGCCCGGTTAACTCATCACAGTCACCTACTAAAATTCCGCTGCAAGAAACGAATACTGAAACACACGATGATTATATCGACATTGAAAATGACATCGCGATTGAGGACCACGAGCACCTCACAATTTAATAAAAACAACATGAGGTGAGGGCAAACGTGTTGTCAGTGTCGTCAGTAGTTTGAGACAAATATCGACCTCAAAAGAATAAATATATAATTAAGAAACCCTTAATAGATGGGAAAAAATGCAGAAAGAAGGATCAAAAAAAAAAGGAAAAACTTATAGAAAGGGAAAAACAACTCCAAGCAATATACCATGGGCCACGTGACCAACAAGGACAAGTTGCAATGGCACGGATAAAGAAGGAATAGGAGATACATCGAGAAATAATGAAGATTCAGCAAATACGAGTGGAGCAATGGGTCATGGAGCTCCCGCACCCAACTGATACCCAGACTCTAATCGTAGCACACTATTAATCTATCCTTCCTACGATTCCCCTTCCCCTACTCCTAACCCAAACCCCACCACCCCTCATGACTCATCTTTTTTATAAAACTCCCACATCAACACCCATCAAAGAAAATTTTACAGAAAAACCTTAACCACCAACCGTAGCCCTAAATAATGAAAAAAAAATTACGAGACGCTCTCAACACACTTTTTGGTCCCTCACCAAACAAGACAAAAATAAACTGCTCCCGACTCTTTGACTGCGCTCCTGTTAAAATTAAACAACCTATCATCCCACCTACACAACCGAAAATAAAATCAATAATAGTTATTCCACCCCATTCCAAATTTAGTCAACAAAACGTAAAAACAACACAAGAAAACCCAATAAACACACCACCCGAACTTAAATTGACACCTACAACTACACCCATCAGTACACCTACAAGAACCGTCTCACAACTCCATCCCTTAATTAGGCCTGGACCACATCGCCTCCATAAAAAGTTCAAGCCAGTACGAAACATTAAGGATTACTTAAAACAAAACACCGATGTAAATAACAATGAATAAAATCCATTACTTCAAATCGAATTTGTTCAAAGTAAACTTTATTTTCACAAATTCGAGGGGGCAGATATAAAAGGGCACTTCTATTTATGATATACACCTTACATTTATATTAATATTCTTCTATACATTATATTTATCCTTGGAATAGAAAATTCAATAGTACACTTTTTTTTATATACGTATATTTCATTTCTATTTGAACTACGAAAATTCAAATTTGAGCGCCACACGCGGGGAATGTACGTCTAGTACTTTCAGAAAACGGTAAAGCGCGTTCACCCAAAGAAGGAAAAACCTGCTACTAAAAAGGAA
>NW_019379937.1:3240-17103 GCF_000648655.2 Copidosoma floridanum
CGTCAAATTCTCCCAGTAGTAAAAAACGGAAGCAAAATTACTATTGTTCAAGAAACCATAAAATTTTCCAATTTTTGGCCTTTATTTAATATTTTTTATTTAAAAAATAATATACGTTCAATTGATGAAAAATTTTCTTCATTGCTACTGGATATAGAAGAAGGCAAAATTAAAACTTTTAGAATTCCTCAGACATGGAAAACAAATGATATATGTTCTAAAATTTTTAATAATAATGATGATTCTTTTCTAAGTAAGGCTATATTAACATCTCACAATGAATACTTATATTCATTTTTTGATCAAAAAAATTTTAAATAATATGGTAAGAACATTCGTAACGTACTATAGTATTGATAAAGCAACTCACAAAGGAGTAGATAAATTAGACGATAATATTTATCTTAATTCCCCTACATAATATTCAAATAGTATTAAAGAAGGTCTTCCTCCACATTAATTGAATTTGAAAATTAGCGCTATTGTTATGTTAATACGAAACTTAAGCATATCTGAAGGACTTTGCAATGGTCCAAGATTACGAATTACAAAATTTTAATACAACATCGAATCTGAAATAATCACAGGTGAAAAAAAAAAAGTAAAGTATTTATTTCAAGAATAACACTACAAACAAACAATTCTTCTTCGCTACCATTCATTTTGTACAGAAAACAATTTCCATTTACCTTATTTTTTTCTATGACTATTAATAAATCTCAAGGTCAAAGTTTTCATTCCTTAGGATTATACCTTAGAAAACCATTATTTTCTCATGGGCAATTATATGATGCATTGTCTAGATGTAGAAACCCAAAAAAAAATTTTATCCAAATTGAATCAGAAAACAAATTTGAAATTAAAAATATTGTTTGGAATGAAATTTNTAATTTGATTTTCTAATTGTATACTTATTGCATTATTAGCACGATTTCTTTCAATGCATTTTATTACGTTATTTTTGTGATTAATTGAGTTTTTATGTTCTTTGAATAGTTGATGGATATTGCTCCAATCGTTATATCCGTTTGTAAAAACTGACTGATTTCCAAAAAGTTTGCATGGGCCACATTAAAATGCTTACGCTTTAGGGGAGTAAATTAACCAGTCGCGTTTACTAGTCTGTCCATTTTGAAGAGTTCTTGTAAAAAATGCTTTTCCCATGAATCGATCCTTGATTAATCAGAGAAAAATCAGCATCCATGTTCTGCTTGAAACCAGATTTCAAAATATCATCGATTATTTGATTATTGACTACCCAATAAAAAGGATCTTCAATAAAAATAGATGTCTGTTGGTTTAATGATTTTGCTGAAGAATCACCCGCTTTGACTGTTGAATTTAATTCTTCTGATTCTGATAGTAAGCAACTGTTAGATATGTTTGGAATAGGCGATTCACTCAAAGTTACATCCTGTAAATCTGAAATAATAACCTTTTGGTAATTTTAAATAAATAGAAATGCATGTCTGCATGAAAGCTGTGTCTGATTTCCGTATTCTATACTGATAGAAAAATACAGTAGGGTTAGCTTGGCAGTGCTGCCGCTCTGACTGTAGCGGCCCAAGTAGGCACCTAAAAGCTAGGTCTACTGGAGAGCCAAGTAGATCTGTAGATTCTACTGAGGAGTGCTCAGCAAATGTGATTATTGGTTTGTGACTGTCTCGTTTGCCTGGGGCAGCCAAATAGTATCTACTTGGCTTTCTAGTACTATAGTAGACATATCTTGTAGGTGCCTACTTGAGCCGCTACAGTCAGAGCGGCAGCACTGCCAACCACACTGTATTTTTCTATCAGTGTATTACTTCTGTTCACTTCTCGTCATGAATGAACAACCTAAAACCCACTACAATCCTTAATACTTGCCAGTAGAATGACCTACAATCTCTCCAGAGACGGTTGCTTGTAATTCAACGAAAGATTGAGACTTGTGATTAATGTTAATTTGAGGATTCGTTTCTTCAGACGTATTATTGCTACGTATAAAGTAATCTAACTTAGGTGTCTTAGCTACAATCTGTTCCTCTCGTCTTAACCTCTCTTTCGCATTCTGTCTATATTGCGAACCACTTAATCTCTTACGAGGAACATTCATTTTTATCTGAATAAAAATAAGTGTGTTGTATAGGTTAAGAGATACGGGAATAGTTGTACAATTATTTATAATCCTAAAAGTTTATACACTCACCTTCTCACCTACGTATAATAAAGTATTCAAGCGTACGAATGCTTCAAATTTTTTTTACTCACAAATCTTACAATGGAAAATGCATAGCAGAGAAAAAGCTCACTTTTTGACTTAATTAAAGAACAGAAAATTTATTTGTTCAGCTACAAGATCAATGATTATACCATTATACGGTTATAAGTGACTAGTGTTACTGCCAAATGACACCAGTTAATGGCAAGCGATGGTTGTGCTGTCGTGCCAAGACTAGACAATTCAGTGAATTCTGCGCAGTAGCTATTATACACTATTCACTGTTCACTCGCAGCGTTGTTTTTCTTTGATTCTGCCTTCGTAATCTATGGTCGAATTGTGAAATAGAATGGGAGTGTAGAGTACTGAGAGTACGAAGCTAGCGACATGAGCAGAATTTACCTGAAGCCATACAAATACTAATTCCATGATATTTGGCCATAGACTACGAGCGTAGAATCACAGAAGAAACAACGCTATGCACTCGTTAGTTGTTGTAGTTAGAGCCTAGGTATACATAGATATATCAAAACATAGGAATAAGGAACGATTCGCGAATGATCGATGTAAATCGAATTCATCGAGCGCACTCAGCTCTAGCGATTTGCATATATTGTTGAAGCACTCAAAATGAAGTAATGTAGGGTGATAGTCCGTAACTTTTTGAGGTGCTGCATAAGAATTTGGACAAACCAATTTCCGTCTCAAAGGCATTTTAGAGCGTCTTTAAGACAAAAATTGGTTTGTCCAAATCTTCATGTAAAAGCAGGAAAAGTAACGGACTACCGACCCTGGTGAGCTTGCCGTGAAAATAGTCATTTCGAGACCTCAAAATTACAGGGGTCTGGGGTCCAATTCAGATAAAAATTTGTCTTCATAGTACGGCTAAATGAACAAACCTACGAAGACAAAAAGTGCAGGAGGGAATCGTAAGCTCAGGAACCTAGCACAACTGTAAGTTACTTCATCTTACCATATCTTGACGTCAAATTCCTATTGCGATCAGACCCTTGATCTTGATCTTTCGATATCTCGCGAATCGTTGTGAGTTAGTCAATTTGACCGTCGCATAACCAAATCCATCTGCAGTTGGGCGTTGGGCTGCTGGTGAGTTCAGTTGCATGACAGTCCAATTCGACGGTCTGCTTACATAAGACCTATTTTGTTCAGTTATGTGCTACTCGTTACACGATATTAAAGCGGTACAACATCAATGGTACGACAGCGTGATGAACAAACATGATAATACAATAGTACATAATTGCATGGATCAATCTTTATGTAGATAAACTCTAGGATAACAGTAATTGTAATTAACTTCAACTTCAGTGAAAAATAAATTAAGCAAATCAAGATCGAAAAATTAGCTTTTTGCTAAGATTTAAATATAGAGGAATTTTTTTTTCTTTTTTTTTTTTTTTAATCATGTTTTTAATGTAACCAATGTCTAGGCCAATAAGGGCGGCAATCCTGTGAAGGCGTAGGGCAGCTAGAAGCCTTAGACCGCCCCTGGTCACATCTGTCTCAAGACTGTTAACATCGATAGATGCACTAGACTTTAATTATTTAAAATTAAAGAAATCAAAATTAGCCGAATATTTATAACACCTTGTGGACGATATAATATACTGTCAATCGTTATTAGTGAAACAGCTACCGATTTAATAACTTCAGAAAGTTCCACACAAGCTTTTAAATCACTCAGAAAAATATTATTGAGACGAAATCTCAAAACTTTCAAAACTTTAAGAAGGGGAGGTCTTACAGACGACCAAGAATCTACATTGATAACAGAAACGTTATTAACAACTTTTGATAAAACACCTACACTAATTACTGTCTGTTATGGTAAAGTTAATTTTCCGAAGAAATCCAAGAATGTAACGAAATAATACAAACACTACTTTACAGTCCTAATAAACCAAAATCATCGGAAAATTAGAAAATTATTTTATTGGCCTGGAATAAGAAATGATATTCTTCATAGTGTTCGTAAATGCAGCAAATGACAAGAAAAAAAAATTGAACGAATAAAAACCGGAGAACTCCTGGTGCTTACACATTTATTGAAGCTTTTGACAAGGTTTCCATTGATGCTGTTAGTGATTTGAGAATGACACCAAATGGTAATTATCGTTTGTTGACCATACTGTGTAATTTGACTAAGTAGACATGCTACATTTATGTCTTATTTATTGGAACAACTCATGAGCACACTAAAGACCAATCATCTAATTACATTAGCGTATCATTCTCAAACTAACGTATCACTGGACCGAAGTCATGCTACCCTAGCTGACTTGATAAGAACTCACTCTGAAACTTATAATGACTTGGACAGTTTGGCCAAATTTGGATCTTTCACGTATAACACGAATGTACATGCAGCAACGAATGCAAGGTTGCCCTTGAAGATACCTAAAGACGTAAGGTTACGAACCTATCCAGTATACTTACAAGGTCTTATTAGACGACTTTAAGAAATGCAAATTGCTGCAGGAAATCAACAAATAAAAATGAAAATACAAGCAAAACAAGATACGATCAAAATTGAAGCCTCTAAATGATAAACCAGGAGATTACGTTTGGGTAAAGAAAGAAGTTCGTTCCCATAAATTCGATCGCTACAATAATGAACCCCTCAAAGTAATAACAGTTTTAAAGAGAAATAATGTATTACTTGAAAAAAATGATGGTGAAATCATACAGGAACACACAGGTAAATTAAAACTAGTTCTCCGATAATAATAACCTTGTAAGAATTATCTTCTTTACGTCTTCCAGAGAAAAAAAAACAACGATGCGGATTATATTGGGCATCTTAATGACAAAAGTGCTTGAAGATAGCGCAGATTTAAACCATTCTAATGATAGAAACTATAACATAGAACTACTGAAAACAAACCCTGGTATGTACTACGAACGAATCGGTATTACAGAAATCAAAAGAGCTGACTGGAAGATAGTGATATGGCTTGATATTAATAGATTCATATTCGAACACGCCTACTCAAGGATTAAATGAATTTTCCGATATTGTATAGCACAGTTTGGTTATCCTAACTTTACTAACTATGTAGAAGTGGACCATTTGAATTTAAAGATAATGCGATTGAAAAATTTTAAAGCAACACTATTTAACATAATAAATACTGTAGGAACCTATGCGGGAGATAACATTATTCTACCTCCCAGCATACGAGCAAAAAAACTGACGCCTTTTGGAATTATTGGAAGCATTGCTGAAGCACTTTTCGGCTTAGTCACAGAAAACGATATCAACGTCATAAACACTAACGTCAACAATTTGCATACTGATCAAAAGGAATATATTAAATTGTGTGAACAAAATTGCCATATTTTTATTTTTGCAGTTGCATTCAAAAAACTATATAACACTGAGCATATTCTGAAACAAGTTGCTGATATATTGACTTGAGGACAACATTTTTTTTCGACAGATATCTGATACATTTATCATTTTACCTTAAAAGAACTGAGGCTACCTAAGATCATATTTTTCATTCCCATGAAGATCTGATTGACAGCTTGCATAATTTACGAAGAGGTCAAGCACATAAAAAGCTATTTTCTCTAAATATATTTAAAACCGTAGCCCAGGATGTAAAGAACCTAGCAGGGAATCTAGAATTTGTATTACCAATACAGAATCTTTATGCTGGCGAAACAAACACTCTAAGCAAATTAGATGTTGTGCATCAAGAAAATAGAACCATGGTAATATTACATTTGCCGCTCATAGATCAAACCCCTTATAATCTTTATAGACTACATCCTGCCTTGAAGACACTTTAAACTGGACAAAATGGATCCGCCTACATAAAACGATCGTATCCTTACTTAGTAGCAGCAGCAAATCATAATTTGTATTGACGATTTAACGAAGTTACATTTAACCAATGTGATAAAACAGTACATGGTTATAGATGATCTGCTATGGAACCGTTAAAAGAACCCTATTTTATGAACGAATGTGAAATTCTTTTGCCATTACGACCTGGAACAGAAGTATTTAAATGCTGCGAAATAATATTTACACCGAAAATAGAAAGTCAATGGATTTACTTACCAGCTGATAATTCATGGTTATTCTCGACACCTTATGAAAAACAACTAAGCATTATCTGCCCTAATAAATTGGATTGACATAAAAGAGCAAGAGATATAGATCTTTTACGATTAAATAATGGGTTTACGGGAAAAATACACAAACTAACTTTAACTAGTGAACATAAGATCATCACTCAGTTACAATATACCTATCAAATAGAAGTGAACTTGAACTTAACTATATTACAATAACCCTTAAAGGACACTAATGTTTTTCATGACACTATAAAATCAATTCGAGAACTAAACTCTAATGAACACGAAATAACTGAACTTTATATCGAAATTGAAGAGAAACATAAAATACCTAAAGCATCCAAAACTAGACCTATCATGAAGACGAAGAGTTTAATACACCCTAAAAGTTGGAAATAGACTCATAAATCAATTGTAATTTTATACTATTTTACTTTCAGGCTTCACGATGAACCCTGACTCTGAAATAACAATAAAGAATGAAGTCAACGTAGATAATCTTTACCATTAAGCTATTAAACAATTAGAAAATAAAGGAAACATCAAGGAAATGCACATGCTTCCAGATTAACATAGTTATACACATCTAACTGTAACCACTATTCACAATAGTGATTTATTTAATAAATACCTGATGAAACACTAAATATAGGAGAAGAAGCTCAGACACTCTCTGCTTCTAAGATAAAATCCACTTTTTCTCGAGCAAAAAAGATTTCTTCACCAACATCATCAAAAAACGACAAAAATATACCAAACGTCGACTCATAAAGACTTATGTGTCTTCTACCATGGGATATATAAGTAACAAAAAAAAGAAAGAGATCTCTTCAACTATTTCTCTCAATTTGGTACCCTAGAAAATTGCTATGCCGTTAGAGATCGGCGAGGAAGATAATACCATGGATATGTAGAATAGATGGATCCTGAAAATGCTATTCTAACGTTGCAGAACGATAAACCCTAGTATCACACGATGTACACCGAACCGACTAAAAGAAGTACAAAACACAAAATTAACAAAAAAATTGACTCACCCTTTATGTCAACAACAAGTTAAGACATACCAAAGACATGTCATTATATGCAGAAGACAACGATGCAAACAAACTTCAGGAACAAAGCCAACCTTGGCCAAAATCATCGATATACAAGAAAAAATCAACAGTAGCAGAAAATGAGTTCATAATTGTAACCTACCATTCAACAAGCTACAGTCTACGTCAAGGAAATACATCGCTAAGTTCTAAGATTTTAATTTTAGGCTTTATAAAACAAATGAGTAAATTTATATTTATTCAATTATTACCGTCACTTATGTTAAGTATATTGGTAGACACAGACATCACATAATCTTTCTTTTCCTTAATTGCACTTTATTGTCTAGTTTTATGAAGATATATTGTAGAAAATGTATGGTTTTCGGTTCCGCATATGACAAAAAAAATGAATAAATAAAAAAAAACAAAATTCCGAAGCTTTGAGATTAAAATGCATGTTGTATTTTATTACAGCTGTATGTTAATAATTGCACGCCAAATAGAAAATACTTTTTACTAAAAACTACACAAATACATACCAATATTATAATAACTCAGTAGTTATTTAAAAACGAATTTTGTCAAGAGCAAAATCATACAAGCTATTTCATATATGTCAACGCTCATAATGTAGAATGAAACTAAAACTTCGATATAGCGTCAACACGGTTGAGTCGACAAAGCAATCCGAAAATTCTGCATATCTAATGTGTATTTTATACACTTATGTTACGTGTGTAATTATGAAATTCATACAATAAAATATTTGCCTTTGAATATTTTTTTATGTAAAATTTGTATTGAAAAATTCTCTGATTGTTAGCAGTAAAACTGTGTATCTATTTGCCTGTTTATATTATTACTATATAAGTAGATATAAATCATTTCTAATATATCTGTTAATCTTTTAATTATTTCGATATTCAGAATCCTTACATTAATTATATCGAGATCTACAGTATGTCCAGATTGATGACTTGCCTGACTTTCAATCGTTTTTATTTACTGCTCTTGTATGTTCCTTAATTCTAGTTTATAAAGTTCTACTTTATTGTCCAACATAAAGTAAAGAACAATTATAACATTGTTTTTTATAAATTATTTTTTTTTTTTCAAGCTTTCTCTGACTCATGTTAAGTATATAGTATTACGTCTTTACCCAATACATACTACTATTTAATTGCTTACATCACAATACAACACATACATCAAGAGGCATCAAAGATAAATTTTGAACAGTGGAAATTTCTAGATCTTCTCGCAAGCCAAGGATATGTTAGTATATTGTCAGTGATAAATTTATTGTCATTGATATATAAATATATTATAGCGCAGAATTTTAAAGATTTGTACGGTACTGCTCAAAATATTGCACAATGTCAAGTCCAAAGTTCTTGATTTTATATAAAACATTTAACTGTAATCTGCGACATCTGAATTATTGTATTAAAGGCATTGATAATGTAAAATTTAGAAGTCACACAGTTAACAGAAATACGATACTGAGAGAACGCTGGTGAAGCTGATGCGCCAACTGTAGTTACAATAACATATTAACGTCGTGGTACACACGCCTCACCAATTTTGGGAGCGTTCCATTCCCAAACGGTAGCGCATGTGCACCAACACGCCGGTCAAGACCTATACCATTTTGTTCGCACCGTACTTACACCAAGTAAGGTAACGGACTTATACTTGCGCTTAGTACTATACTATTTTCCGATTCTTGAGATAATGACGCTCCTATTTAGATGAAGTATTTGCACTACGTCTCTAATCATATATATAGAGGCATGAGATGTAATAGGCTATAAACTTCTTTAAATTTTTAGTAGGAAAGTAATATAGCTGAAGTGGATTAAATTACCTGATAACTTTTTGCTTTTGCATGGTGAAAGCTTTAGATATTTTTCATAGAAGATATTATTTTTTAGTATTTATTGTAGTTTTTTTAATATATATTGCAAGTATTTTAAACCATCACAAAATTCACCGAAAAATAACGTATTAAATTGAAGAATTGTATAGGTGTAAGGGTTTAAGTATAGATTGACTCATCTAAAGATTTAATCGACAGATTTGGAATGAAAATAGCTTTTTTTGTTTAATCAGATGCTCATTTTCTTTGATTTAAAAAACAATTTTTTTAAAGTAAATTTTTCTAGATCTGAAGGTAAATGATAGACTTACAGTGGCTTGTTACCACTACATAGCACACAATTGAAATGGATTTATAAAGTTGCCTGATTAAACAAAATAATAAAGAAATAATGTAACATGGGATAGGGGTACTTGTAAAGATAGAAGAAACATTTGTATACAAAATTTACTATATTACAATTAAGTAAGAGCCTTCATTTTAGAATCAGACAGAAAATACAGGAATCTTTTTCGTTTTTCATTCGATTTCAATTTTTTTAAGCTTATTATACTCTTTCAAAAACTTTGTATACTCTTTCAAAGTGACATTATATTAAATTTTTCAAATAGTACAAAAAGTTTTTAAAAATTACAATTGAATAAAAAATTTAAAAATTTTCTGTCTTTTCTGAGTGCGATAGTAAAATTTAGAATCATACATAATTGCAAATAAGTAAATTTTGTAGTATTTTTTTCTATCGTTAAAATTACTACTTTCTCGTACTACACTGTATATTTATTATTACATTATAACAGACAGCTACACTAATAATTAAAAATGTTGTACCATTTAGTGGTAGGGAGACACCTTAAGTGTATAACATCCAATTCAACGTATATGTTGTACATACTAGAATTTGTCAGAATATGTGTATGAATATTTTACTACACATATCTTAGGATTTTCTTTACTTACTCCAATTTAATAATAAAGCAAGTATTTTTATAAAAACAAAATAATCAAATCATAAGCTTATAATAATTTAGTATGACTGACTATTTACATATCAAAGAAATATATTATTTATTTAAATGAGGAAACTATATGCCAAAACTTTGAAAGCAGTTTTCAACTTCTAATAGATTCTGTCATTGTTGTCATGGTTATTGGAAATTCTTATCTGCATGACACCATTATATCGATGAACGTTATAGCGCGTGTTTACAGTGTGAACTTTAAGCGGACAGTCTGGTTGTTCTCTCGCATGAAACAAGTGTGTCAGCTGTTCTGTAGTTGGTAAGGTATCTAACCTAACGTACTGGTATCGTTGCTACCCTACTTTTGGGAACGCCGCGGTCCCAAACGGGAAAGCAGCTCTCCCAAGCTGCGAGGGCGCTGCAGAACCAAAGCAAGGTATCGTAACCGTTCCGGTCGGAACTGCAGCGTCACCAATGTTCTCTCAGTGTAGTAAATACATTAACAAAACCAAATTCTTTATATTAAGTTACGAGATAAGTGGTTTAAATATACATTTATAACTTGAAACAAATAGAATACATAAAATTAATAAGAAACTTACACAAAACAATAATGAAAATATTCTAGTAAAATTGGTTGAATTCATTGATAAGGAAGTATGAATTCCTAAAAAAACAAGTTAAATGTACACTCAACAAGGAATTCAACTTGAATTACAAAAAAAGTTTTTGGTAAAGATTATTATTATAATAGTACAGAATATTTTCCTGACACATTGTTTGATCTGCTGACACAAAGTAATTATAATAAAAGTGACTTTCGTATGAATAACAATGAGAATTTACTTTACCAAAATAAGTAAAATATAAATGTTAATTTATGTAACATGAAAAATAAATTCAACCGAATTAAGTCTGATATTCATACAAATAAAAATAGGTGGGTAACTAATCTATCAGAAACACAGTTACCATTGCAAGTCATAGAAACGTTATAATTAGGAAAAAATTATAATTTTGTTGAAAAATTAGATAAAGAATTTAGTATTGAGGTTATGAAAAGTCTTAACAAACTATAAGGACTTAGTAACAATAGTGATAAGAAATTCAGAGAAGATGTTAAATATATAATTGAGAATAAAATTAAACAAGATGCGAACTATTATAAAAAACTGATACTTAATTTTTAAAAATAAAAAATAATATTAACACATGTACATTTTTTAAAAACAATAAAGATCCTGCAATATATAGAGCTGATAAGGGTGCTGGCTTGGTTGAAGACAAAAAAGTAAATTGTGTTAACAAAGTTGCAAATCGTTTGTCTGATGGAAAATTATACGACAAATTGACTGGGAGAGAGTATTAAAGAGATGGGAGGACCAATTGAGCCAGTACTGGGTTTAACGGACTACTTATAGCAACTCAAAAATACTGTTTGTAAGCAGTTCTATTGAATCTAAAAAAACTTTTCTCAAGAACAAATTCAGTTAAACTTAAACGCTGATGAAGACTTGAATTAATTTTTTGTCTTTATAATAGCCAACTTTTTTGTATTAATTTTTTTATTAGTTTTAAGTAAACACTATTGAAAAGTGATGTAACGTTTAAACTGACAAAAATATGATTTTTTTTAAGTTACACTTCTATAGGCGCGTTACGCCCGAGGGTAAATCAACGATTTCAGAATTTGACTTTGAAAAAAAGTGTGACGGAAGTGGATTTTGCTTGATCCTCCCTTTTTGCATTGCCCCCCATGACGTACATCCGGTTTCCTCTACAACCACATGATACCACATGATCCCACAACACACTTTGAAACTTTGAATTGTACTTATAAATTTCATTTCTTTTAACAAAGTCTAGAAAAAAAAAGGTTTTCAAAGAAATTTGAACCTGCAACCCCTTGCACACAAGCCGAGGGCCTTACTCACTCTGCTATGAGCAGACCCAGTTTATGAATTTTTATTTTTACATTTTCAATAAACTTGAATCTTTGATTGAATTTGATAATACGAGATAATAAATCATTGCTGCCTTTACGAAACCTCCATCCAAGTGAACACAGCTTACTGAAGACCATACAATATGTTCCGCAATGCACGTGATTCCAGTTTTACGCTCCGACTCGCGCTAAATAGATCCTCGCGATCGATGGACAAGAAAATTCGTACCTGTTGGAATCGGCCCGTATCTCATAAGCTGTACACTACCTGCCGTTGCTATCACCATTGACTAACCCATTTTCATCCACACCAGTCCCTGGACGCTCAAACGCGCTTCGTACCTACAAAGTACAGCAGTGGGCAATCAACACCTACACCCCACCTCCCAACGAGCAAATCCTTTTTGCCACTACTTCCTCCCCCCTCCCCCATTCGTATAAAATTATATATTAAAACACTCATGCAGCTGAGCTAACCAGACGGCCAGAGACAGACTGTGTATATGTAGCAATGTAGCTGTAGGTTTGAAAGGCACAACGATGCTGGTAAACGATTAAACAACACGGCCGTGCCGTCTCCGCGCCTTTGTACTTATCGCGGTCGCAAACGCACCCGAGTAGTGCAGCTTAGAACGTGAGGGGAGAAAGGCTGCCCTTCCTAATTAAGAGGACTGTGCTCCGGTACTTACATGTATGTATCAACACAGAGCCAAAGTATCAGTTTGATTAATGCCAGTCGTCGGCAAGAGTTATAGCCCGGCGATACCAACGCGCGATATACCTACGCATTTTACACCCCAAGCGCTTCTCTGTGTGATGCATGTGTATAAGGTTCCGTCTCGTTTGCCGCTTTTTTTTTTTATATTTGAAAGGCTTCCGTGCACGCACCTGCGACCCTACGGTGCACGCGCGTGACCTTACTCTTTTCTTTTTATATGCACTTACTTGCGATATGCTACTGCAGTGTTTCTACTTATGGATACTAAGTTGAGACCTACCCAACGTAACTACATATATGAGTTTGCAATTTTCGAGAGTTTAAGTGGTGTGTGTAAAGATGAAGGTGAATGTGTGTTTTCCGCGACCCGCACCGCCAGTATAGGTATGTGCGCGATGAAAGTGCGAGTACCCGTGTTTGTTGTGCGCCCTCTGTTATCTCTGCTACTTTTGTGTACATTATATATATACAAACGTAAACGAGGGGAAATGAGCTTCATACCCATACCGTGTACGCGTGTAATAGGTACGATCTTTTTTTTTTGTTTTTTTTTTGTGGTATCAGCTTAACATATACCATTTGTAAGCCCATCCTTGTATGCACACACGGCATATAGAGGGTAATTAAATGTGTAAGGTTAATTAAAGAGCTCTAATGCATTGTGTGTGTAGATATACTGTACGCGCGCGTACGACTCAGTTAGGGGAACATAATTGTTCAATTTTTGCCGTATAAATAATGCCTAATAATGGTAATGAAGGCAAAAAAAAAAAGAATTCGCGTGTACAGAGTTACCAATTAACTTTAAACTGGACCCAAGTCCCGCAAATGAATCTCGGAACCTAAAGTGGCGCCACGAATCGACTCGACTTTTGAGATTACAGCCATGGACAGCGCGCATAAACGCTGCATATAACTGTATACCGAATGTAACACAATGTATGTATTATATACAGCAGCGTCACCTCGTCTTCAATTTTTCGCATTTTTTTTTTTTTTTTTTTATCCGCGGACC
>NW_019379937.1:19896-72361 GCF_000648655.2 Copidosoma floridanum
CATTTATAGATACACTTCAAGTCTTAAGAAATCTTAAATACAATCCTTGTTTTTATTTCGTTTTCTTCTTTTACAAAATTCAGAAAAGTGGGAGGAGCATAAATGTATGCAGCAATGCTAGAAATTATTTTTTTTATATGAAAGAGCTTACATACACGCTTTTACGCATACTTGACCCCTTCTTTCTTAAGAAAACAAAAATTATAGATCCATTCAAAAATGAAACAGGTATATCAAAAAATAATCTTTCATACAAACAAAAGTTGGAGTTGTATACAGATCCAATAAATGCAATTTTAAGTGATTTTTTATGAGGTTACATGTTACATTGTAAATTTTTTAAATTAAACATATGGAAAAGGGTACAGTTGAATAATCTGCAATTTTTTTGGGTATGTCTTATAGTATTTTTAGTATACTTTTCATGCTTGAATAATATATGTCGAAAAAACCTATGTGTGATGAACGTCCTGAAGGGACATGCACTGGCATGTACTACTGTGCTATTCAAAAATGTTATAAATATGTGATGAATGTGAGCGTGACTTTAGAGATGTAATTAGCGTAGGCAGTATAGGAAGTTGTTTTGGAACCATCAGAGGATTCGATGAAAGTGTACAGACTTGTGTTAGCCAGCCTTAATATTGTTCATATTAGTAAGCGGCGTTGGCTCAGTGGAAAGCATGCTTCTTACTGAAACAACGCAGTTCTAGGGGTCGTGGGTTCGATTCCCGGTAAATGCAGATTTTTTCAAAAACTGTTTTCATCGAGAAAAGTTCCTATGTAATCCCGGCTGTTTCGGGGCGGATTTTTCAGTGGAATTTTCCTTCAGAGTAATTTCAGGATTTTTTCTTTACCCCACAGGTTTTTGGGCCTGGGTGAATGCGAAACAGTGTTAGGGGTATAGGTAGGGATTAGCGGACCCGATGCCAGGCGTCGACCAGGGATTGCCGGGCTTATTGGCGAGAAGTGGTCCCTGAAACATGAGGCTTCTCCGAAGATGCTAATTAGTCTGGATCCGATGCTTCGGCAGAAAGCGCCGGCTTAACCAGCGAGAAGTGGACGTCCTGGGATATTTTGGAGTCTTCTCTGGGGAAGGGCTACACAGTGGCGAGTGGACCCGATGCACCATTGGTGCGGAAAGTGTCAGCTTAACTTGCAAGGTGTGTTCCACCGGAGATACTCACACTGTGCTCATGGATTCGGGTGGGATATGAGGAAAAAGGTTTGTAAGTGGGTATTGGCAATAAGATTTGCAACTTTGTTAACACAATTTACTTTTTTGTCTTCAACCAAGCCAGCACCCTTATCAGCTCTATGTATCGCAGGATCTTTATTGTTTAAAAAAAATGTACATGTGTTAGTATTATTTTTTATTTTTAAAAATTTAGTATCAGTTTTCTTATAATAGTTCGCATCTTGTTTAATTTTTTTCTCAATTATATGTTTAACATTTTGTCTGAATTTCTTATCACTATTGTTACTAAGTTATTATATTTTGTTAAGACTTTTCATAACCTCAATACTAAATTCTTAAATTAAAACTAGTAAAGAAATCAGTAGAAAAAAGATGGCTAATATATAAACAAACAATTAATTTAAGTCTTAATCAGTGTTTAAGTTTTATCAAATTGTTTCTTGAGAATAGTTATTTTAGATTCAATGGAACTGCTTACAAACAGTATTTTAGAGTTGCTATAGCTAGTCCATTCTGGCTGAATAAGTCTCAAGTAACGTAGAGAAAATGTGTTCTAATGAATTAAATAAAATTACTAATTCGAAAGTATTCTTTGTAAAGTATAAAGATGATATATTAGTGTATCTAGACAAAAAAGCTGTCGATGTCATTTTAAAAATATTTAATAATTATGATAGTTTTATACAATTTACTATAGTGATACCAGAATGTAATAAAACAAATTTTTTCGGTTTAAGTATCTACTTTGATTATGGTATTCTCGGTACACGTACGAATAGGAAAATTCATGTCCGACTAAAGAAACCTAATAATACTTAATACCCGACGGAGTTCTTTGAATGTCCATACGGTATACAAGATTTTTTTTTTTCCACAAACCTCAACAGGGGAAAGATATCTTACCTGTTCATTTCAAATATGACACGAAAGATGAAGTTAAAGCAATGCGAAAGATAGTTATACATTGCATTACAACCCAACAAGAAGAGCTTAATGGCATCGCCAACACAATTACAACCCCAAATACAACGAATATTCCACTAGTTGTAGACACTTCAAGAGGCACGACCGGAAAACTACCACCAAGGCTGATGATGAAAGTACCACGAGAGATGATGGAAAGGATTTATGCATGACATTTGCTACGCAGTGCATAAAATGATCAAATATCAGAGCGTATGACGACCTTTCAATTCATGGACTTTGGTATGCCAACAATAAACGGACACGCAATCAAGAACAAGGAATAACAATACACACGCCATGCGAAAATCACGGATATAAATGCGATTTACAATTGCATAGTATATTGTGTACAATCCAAATTGAAATAGAAATGAGATACCATATTTATAATAAGAATTTCAGCCTCGTCAAATATGTCTAGCACCACGACCGGTGTTGTAGAACAGGGCACAACACTAATCTCGAACGTTTACTCGAACTAAGGTTGAGAGTTAATGCAACTTAGAACACATTAGAGGAAAAAAGACAAACTACATAGGTGGAAAGTAAAAAAAAGAATCATACTTTTCTTTACATGGATGTATAAAGATACCTTAACTCACATACCTATTATCAAACCTAATGCAATCATTTCATCATCCAGTGCCCAAATCATCAACCCTATACAAATCATTTTTTTTTTTTTTTTTGGATAAGTTTCTAGCACTAAATATATATATTTGTAACTTATTTCATAACGTTGTTTTGTATTATGCTTAAATAACTATGTATTCACCCAGGACGGTAATAGTTTTATAAAGGGGAAGCTGTTAAATTACGACTTGCGTAAATAAATAAATTTTTTATTTATTTTTGTTTAAATTCTTTTTTTATTATACCTAATCCCTTAATGATACAATTTTGAGACTCTTAAAAGAGTCATACTTAACGAAAGTCGTCACCTAACAAAGCTAACTGTGTACTTCGTGGCTCTCAGAAGTATCAAGTGACAAATAAAGCGAGCCACTTAGTCTTAACACATGAAGTCAGCAAGTACTGGCCTCATAGCACGTAAGACAAAGAACTTTCAACTAAAGCTCCGCGCAAGGTGCATTTCTTCGAGCAGCGTTTTAGTTAGTAGCTTTTTACCGCTCATCTAGTGTGGTTCTTAATCCATTAAATCCATTTATAGATACACTTCAAGTCGTGGGAGGAGCATAAATGTATGCAGCAATGCTAGAAATTATTTTTTTTATATGAAAGAGCTTACATACACGCTTTTACGCATACTTGACCCCTTCTTTCTTAAGAAAACAAAAATTATAGATCCATTCAAAAATGAAACAGGTATATCAAAAAATAATCTTTCATACAAACAAAAGTTGGAGTTGTATACAGATCCAATAAATGCAATTTTAAGTGATTTTTTATGAGGTTACATGTTACATTGTAAATTTTTTAAATTAAACATATGGAAAAGGGTACAGTTGAATAATCTGCAATTTTTTTGGGTATGTCTTATAGTATTTTTAGTATACTTTTCATGCTTGAATAATATATGTCGAAAAAACCTATGTGTGATGAACGTCCTGAAGGGACATGCACTGGCATGTACTACTGTGCTATTCAAAAATGTTATAAATATGTGATGAATGTGAGCGTGACTTTAGAGATGTAATTAGCGTAGGCAGTATAGGAAGTTGTTTTGGAACCATCAGAGGATTCGATGAAAGTGTACAGACTTGTGTTAGCCAGCCTTAATATTGTTCATATTAGTAAGCGGCGTTGGCTCAGTGGAAAGCATGCTTCTTACTGAAACAACGCAGTTCTAGGGGTCGTGGGTTCGATTCCCGGTAAATGCAGATTTTTTCAAAAACTGTTTTCATCGAGAAAAGTTCCTATGTAATCCCGGCTGTTTCGGGGCGGATTTTTCAGTGGAATTTTCCTTCAGAGTAATTTCAGGATTTTTTCTTTACCCCACAGGTTTTTGGGCCTGGGTGAATGCGAAACAGTGTTAGGGGTATAGGTAGGGATTAGCGGACCCGATGCCAGGCGTCGACCAGGGATTGCCGGGCTTATTGGCGAGAAGTGGTCCCTGAAACATGAGGCTTCTCCGAAGATGCTAATTAGTCTGGATCCGATGCTTCGGCAGAAAGCGCCGGCTTAACCAGCGAGAAGTGGACGTCCTGGGATATTTTGGAGTCTTCTCTGGGGAAGGGCTACACAGTGGCGAGTGGACCCGATGCACCATTGGTGCGGAAAGTGTCAGCTTAACTTGCAAGGTGTGTTCCACCGGAGATACTCACACTGTGCTCATGGATTCGGGTGGGATATGAGGAAAAAGGTTTGTAAGTGGGTATTGGCAATAAGATTTGCAACTTTGTTAACACAATTTACTTTTTTGTCTTCAACCAAGCCAGCACCCTTATCAGCTCTATGTATCGCAGGATCTTTATTGTTTAAAAAAAATGTACATGTGTTAGTATTATTTTTTATTTTTAAAAATTTAGTATCAGTTTTCTTATAATAGTTCGCATCTTGTTTAATTTTTTTCTCAATTATATGTTTAACATTTTGTCTGAATTTCTTATCACTATTGTTACTAAGTTATTATATTTTGTTAAGACTTTTCATAACTTCAGTACTAAATTCTTAAATTAAAACTAGTAAAGAAATCAGTAGAAAAAAGATGGCTAATATATAAACAAACAATTAATTTAAGTCTTAATCAGTGTTTAAGTTTTATCAAATTGTTTCTTGAGAATAGTTATTTTAGATTCAATGGAACTGCTTACAAACAGTATTTTAGAGTTGCTATAGCTAGTCCATTCTGGCTGAATAAGTCTCAAGTAACGTAGAGAAAATGTGTTCTAATGAATTAAATAAAATTACTTATTCGAAAGTATTCTTTGTAAAGTATAAAGATGATATATTAGTGTATCTAGACAAAAAAGCTGTCGATGTCATTTTAAAAATATTTAATAATTATGATAGTTTTATACAATTTACTATAGTGATACCAGAATGTAATAAAACAAATTTTTTCGGTTTAAGTATCTACTTTGATTATGGTATTCTCGGTACACGTACGAATAGGAAAATTCATGTCCGACTAAAGAAACCTAATAATACTTAATACCCGACGGAGTTCTTTGAATGTCCATACGGTATACAAGATTTTTTTTTTTCCACAAACCTCAACAGGGGAAAGATATCTTACCTGTTCATTTCAAATATGACACGAAAGATGAAGTTAAAGCAATGCGAAAGATAGTTATACATTGCATTACAACCCAACAAGAAGAGCTTAATGGCATCGCCAACACAATTACAACCCCAAATACAACGAATATTCCACTAGTTGTAGACACTTCAAGAGGCACGACCGGAAAACTACCACCAAGGCTGATGATGAAAGTACCACGAGAGATGATGGAAAGGATTTATGCATGACATTTGCTACGCAGTGCATAAAATGATCAAATATCAGAGCGTATGACGACCTTTCAATTCATGGACTTTGGTATGCCAACAATAAACGGACACGCAATCAAGAACAAGGAATAACAATACACACGCCATGCGAAAATCACGGATATAAATGCGATTTACAATTGCATAGTATATTGTGTACAATCCAAATTGAAATAGAAATGAGATACCATATTTATAATAAGAATTTCAGCCTCGTCAAATATGTCTAGCACCACGACCGGTGTTGTAGAACAGGGCACAACACTAATCTCGAACGTTTACTCGAACTAAGGTTGAGAGTTAATGCAACTTAGAACACATTAGAGGAAAAAAGACAAACTACATAGGTGGAAAGTAAAAAAAAGAATCATACTTTTCTTTACATGGATGTATAAAGATACCTTAACTCACATACCTATTATCAAACCTAATGCAATCATTTCATCATCCAGTGCCCAAATCATCAACCCTATACAAATCATTTTTTTTTTTTTTTTGGATAAGTTTCTAGCACTAAATATATATATTTGTAACTTATTTCATAACGTTGTTTTGTATTATGCTTAAATAACTATGTATTCACCCAGGACGGTAATAGTTTTATAAAGGGGAAGCTGTTAAATTACGACTTGCGTAAATAAATAAATTTTTTATTTATTTTTGTTTAAATTCTTTTTTTATTATACCTAATCCCTTAATGATACAATTTTGAGACTCTTAAAAGAGTCATACTTAACGAAAGTCGTCACCTAACAAAGCTAACTGTGTACTTCGTGGCTCTCAGAAGTATCAAGTGACAAATAAAGCGAGCCACTTAGTCTTAACACATGAAGTCAGCAAGTACTGGCCTCATAGCACGTAAGACAAAGAACTTTCAACTAAAGCTCCGCGCAAGGTGCATTTCTTCGAGCAGCGTTTTAGTTAGTAGCTTTTTACCGCTCATCTAGTGTGGTTCTTAATCCATTAAATCCATTTATAGATACACTTCAAGTCTTAAGAAATCTGTTAAAATTACACTTGTAGTATTAAAATAAAAATATAAGTACAACGAAATTGTATACAGTGTCTCATTGAATGAACTAATAATACCAACAGAAAAGTAATACCGAAGGGTAGTTAAAGTGCTGAAATTAAAATATGATTGCACGTCACGAGTCGGAGTCAGATATTGCCTGGAGTTACGAGTTGATTGGTGAGATTAAAGACAGAGACAAAAAAAAAGAAATAAAGATAATGGTATCATAATATATACATTTCACAAACATAACATCTTTTCTCTCTTCTTTACTATGAACTGGTAAATAGTTGGACAGTCTGCTAGTTTCGCGGCCTGTCAGGGACTGTGAGACCTAAATTCACAAACATCTAGTTTTTACGAGATGATAAAATTAATCAATTATAATTTATTAACTAACAGTTAATGTACGAAAATATTCAAAAAAACTTTAACAACACAAACTGGCGTGGACAGCAACATATCTCAAATTTAAATCAGTAAAAAAATGTATTCTATCAATGAGGCCTGTTCAAAGATTGTTAAATTTCGGCTTATTTAAAACTAGTTTTTAATAGCGCCAGCTGCCACAGTATGTGGTATTGTGTAAATAAACAAATGCTTATAAACAAGCTATTTGTTGATGTATAGTACAGTAGTATAGCTATAACAACCAAGAAGTGGCGTGCTAATGTTAGTGCAAAATGCGAAGTCATTAAAACTTACTACTGTCACAACATAAAATACTTTTGTCGTTGTAAAATCTTAATTGCATTGCAAAATAAAACACGTTATCTGTCAACTGACATTTTTATTCCTACTTTGTGTTAAATAGTTTAAAATTATCAGTTGTTATCATGCTGCAAGAACGTTAGTACTTTGTGATAAAACAATTAAAGTGACTAAGGATTCACCGCAAACTTATAAGACAACTTGACATGACTTGAGTTAATTGTTTGCTAATAATTAGAGTCGCAGGCAACAAGAACTTTAAATCATATGAAGTTAAACTGGTACTTTTTCGAAACATTACCTGAAGTTTATTAGGGCCCCGATAAAGCCAGAAACACAGTATTACAGAACGAACGACATTTGACAAACTCTTGGCGGGTACTTAGCGGCCACTTGGTGGGTATTTGGTGTGGTTAGCGTCAAATACCCATCAATTGCTTATCAGGTACTCACCAAGTGCTCGTTAAATACCTACCAAGTGTTCGTCAAATGCTGATGGTTCTATAACATTGTGTTTTTAGCTTATCGGGGCCCTATTGAAACTCAGATGAGGTTTCGGAAAAGTACTGGTAAAACTAAATACATTTTAAAATTTTTGTTATCTGCGACTCTAATTAGAAGCAAACAATTTACTCGAGACAAGTTAAGTTGCATTTCAAGTTTGCTATAAATCTCTGGTCACTTCAATTGCTTTATTATATAAGGTTGACGTTCTTGCAGCGTGTTGATTAGTAGCAGTTCTAAAATATTTAACATAAAGTAAGTCTGGAAATGTCAGTTTACCGATAAAGTCTTTAATTTACAAATATAGTTACAGTTTTACAACGACTCAAGATCTTATGGATTATTTTAGAGATGATTTACATTTTTCGTGTCAAAAAAAAAAAAAAAAAGAAAAAAAAAAAAAAGCAGCTGTGATATTTTATAGCCATCTTAGTGTACAGGGAGTGGTTAAAAAAACTTAGAATTTTATCTAGCAACAAAATAAAAATTTGTTTTAAAATGTAAAGGAATGAGACAGATACAGTTGACTCCAATGCAAAACATAAATACTGCGATGGAAATGATCTTGGATATTTTTGAAATAATACTAAAATCTCCAACGAGTTCGAAAAATTTTCTAGTGCATTATTTAATACAAACGAATCGAGAATAAGTTCTACTGAAAATCCAGATGTCACAAATGCATTAAAAATAAAATTTATGTACCAAACAATTCACTACTGTTCTAACAATGGACGCAACCCTACATGTAATAACTTAAGTTTGTTTCAAATTTGATCTTTCTGTTCCCAAGTTATAAAGATTTTATATAGAAAAGTCTGATACAAAAATAATACACATTAACGATTTTCACACCAAACAGTTAAAAAAAAACATTACTGCTGTCATCCAATACAGATGTTTTAACTCTAGTCTTAAATTTTGGGATAACTTTTTTATTTCAAAATTCAAAAGTAAGCATTTTTTTGTATCAATAAAATTAATACATACATCCATATTGAAAGCGTCTCCCAATGTTTGAAATGTGTTTTAAAAATTCACATTGCATGCGTTACTGTACTTTAATTTATTTTGAATTTTGTAGTTAAAAAATAAACATGCGTAGTAATAAGTCAATTTTATTTTAAGTTTCTTCAAATAAGCTTAAATAATATAAAAATCAAATGACAGCAGGGTTGGTAACAGTCGATTGTAAATTTATAAAAAATTTAGGTACTGACAGCAAGATTTAATTTTTTGTTAACTCCAATAAAATTAACAACATAATTTTGAAACCACTTATTTATTATAAAAATAAAAAAGTATGAAGCGAGTAATCAAATAACAAATTTTTAGGAACTTGGGATAAGCATTAGAGATGTAGATAGGGTAAAAAAGTTCTTGTTCATAAATTGATAAAAATTTGGGGCTTAAATATACGTTTCTCTATTATTAGTGTCCATCATCTGACTTGATCAGGTTACACTAGTAAAGTAGGCATAAAGCTAAGTTGCATTTGCGTGCAACCTGATAAACATTTTTTTGACTTTGGTCATGGTAATTAAGCTAAAAAATTATTTAACTACATCATAGTCTAATATTGTTACAATAGTTGTTAGCTGATTGTAAGGACAGCAAAAATGATGAAAGAGGTTATTGTTTGTGTACACAAACGACGTATGTGTACGTAGGTGATTCCGCCATAACTGACTCAGTCGATGTTTCTGACTCGTATGCATGTACTAAAGTTTTAAAAAAAACTAATTATAAAGTCATCGATTATGTAAAAAGTTGCGCTCTTTTTGCTTCAATCACAAAGAACAGCGTCGTTTCAAAGTCGTTTTGGAGGTTTAATTTACGAAGAAAAGGTCTAAATGTCTTTTTGTCCAGAGTCGATTTTTAGTATTTTTAATTTTGGATTTTCACTGTACGAACATTAAGCTTACATACCCCAACTAAGGGTGCAACTCAAACTTAAGGATATTTCGATTTTCCGCCATATCGCAATTGAGTTCTTCCATTAACAATCAGAAAAGTGTGGATACATTGTGGCTCTCAAAATGAAGTCAAAAAGTTATGCATTTTACTTTAGGTACTGGCAACACTCCTGAGTAGTTAGATAACACCTTAAAATGGAGAATTTTTGAATCATACTATTCGTGTAAACAAACTTTGTAATTGTACGTGGATTAATGTTTCTGTCCTTTTTGTCTAACTACATCCTGCGACACGTATACTTTTTTAAGGTACGGACTATGCATTTTTTTGAAGCATATATTGGTACACATTGTCTTACATGCAGAAAAAATTCGTATCATGTTTAAGAGGTGTACGATCTTTGATATTTTACCAACCCATTGGGTCTTAACCCAGCGAAAAAGTATCCCTTTCTCACACATTAGTGTAACGGACGATTACAAAACATTTTTTTATTACTGTTGAGAAAAAATATAAGACATGTGTCTCAAAAACGACTTTTTTCGGGAAATGCATTAATTAATAGTAATGCTACTTTCAAGTTATAGAGCTGATGTGACTATTTGATTATCCATTCCTATACATGTGGTGACTTAAATTTCGCTCCAACATCAAAGTTTTCCGTCTGAACTGCAATGTGTCTGCAACCTCAAAGCCACTTTTTCTAAAGCGTACAAAAATTGCTACGGTTACTGTATTCTACTAGCGTGATCAATCTCTAATCGATTCCACAGCTTAAGTGTTTAAGGGAGAGCACGTCACTAGCCTTACTGAAAAGTCCAGGAGTGCTCTCGAGACGAAACACAACCGATCAACATTTTTTCTTTATCTTTCTAACATCAGCTTATTCGCTTCGCTATGTGCATCTTATGTAGACTTAGGTTGTGTACATATACTGTGTCACATAGTGGGTTAGCTGATATATTGTATAATGGTTTAGTTTCTGCTTCTCATGACTAACGTTACTACTGTAATACAATAAACCGTTTAGCATTCACAGTGTACCACCAGGAGATCCACTAATTGGGTCAACAGATGTATACATAGTTGTACACCATGTTAGTACGTTACTTCACTAAACAAACTACTTTTCTCTCAGTACGTGTATAGGTGCGCGAGAATGATAGGTTGACACAAAAAGAAAAGAAATCTGGTCTATAACAATGTCCTCTAGCAACACACTCAAGGCGTCAGTTGCGCCATCCAAGTCTGATAGAATCTGAATGGATCTTAACTGATGCCTTACATTTTTTTAAATATAATACAAGCCTTTTTCTTCTGTAGCTGCTCCTAATTTTTTTATTTCACAAGTATACAGTAAACGAAGGAATGCTACAACGCTGAAATTAAAATGTTTCAGCCGTTAATCTCCTGTACATCTAACTGAGCTTTTACGAGTAATTAAAACGAAAAAATGCTGTTTCAATGAAGTTAATAAAACTAATATAACTTTAAAACTTTAACTCATACAAAGAAAAAATCATAGTTACCAACTTTTGCATTTTAAATTATGCTTAAGACTATCGGAAATATTTCTTGACACTTAAGGGTACATCTGTTAAGTAATACATTGAGTTGGAAGCTATTTTGATGTATGAACTCATTTTAAGATGTCATACACACAATGTTTTTCTAAGAAGTATGTAAGTTAAGGTACAGAGAATGGAAATGCATGAAGCCTAGCGTAGTTCATTAAGTCTTTTCACAGATGAAAGTAACACTGGATTGAGAAAACGAAGATAAAAATCACGAAAAATCTAATAGTTGGGTTCTACATAATAAATAATTCTTGATAGCTAATTATTCTCACTTATTAACCATTTATTATTTACTAATTTGATACTATAACTCAATCACAATTTAGTTTTATATTTTACTAGAAATAAATTCTTCGAGAGTTATATTTTGGTGTTGGCAATGGTTCTTCAATTGTTATTGGAACAGGAGCATCAGGAAACACTGGAATACTAGACTTCGGTTTGGGTCGCTGAGTATTATGTATTTTAACTTGACAAAAATATCCAAAGTCTGGTCTTTCGATCTCAAGATTATCTAGTACACATTGGTCAAATACACTCTGCGTCTTGCGGCAACTGCAAGAAACATTAAAGATAATAACATAAAATTTTAAATAAATGTCTTATCAGATTATATGTTGCAATCAACTACATAAAAAATATTATAACAATTTACAAAGCATAAGTAAATCCTGCGTATTATTACATTAACCAACTAATTTTAATTTTGCACTTAAAAAAAAAAAAAATTAAATACTTAAAAGTAGTTATTGCGACATAGTGGCCCATCACAACAAACCCCTACCACACCTGGTGAGGGTTTAAGAACAAGCAACTGTGCCGCCGCTCACTTACTAGGAAGTGGGAGGACTACCCCTCCCCCTCCATCACCTGGTGAGAGTTTCTGAACGGAACCACTGTGCACCGTATACTTACTATAGGAGGGAGTATCCCCTCCTTCTACACCTGAACTGGAGAGACTTTCCAGGCAGGCCACCGTACATTCCCCCTTCTCAAATTTTCTTTGAGTATGTGTTTAATAAGCGAGTATACTGGAAGGGTACAAGAAAAATAAGTAAGTTTATGGTTAAATAACGAAGTAAAGATATTTATTTTATTTTATTTAATAATTTATAGCATTAACAAGGGCATTTACATGAAAAGACGAACTGTTGTACGCAATATAGCATATGAGATCTTCTGTCAAAGTCTCCTTTTTTACAAAATCATGTGCTACAATTTTTCGTACATACTCTGAACATCGTTATCATTTAAATCTCTCACAAAATTTTTTACGTTGCTTGGTGTAAAGTAATTAATTTGTGCTAAATGCAAACTTCTATTTTTTTTATAAAATAAAGTATTTAAATTCCTGCGCTACGGTAGGCATATAATCTGATATTTCGCTGAATGTGTGTAAATTACAATCGACGCAATGTACAATAAATTTGTGTAAATGATCGAACGTTACTTTTTTCAAAATTAAACTTCGATGATACTTTTTTGCAGCTCTCTAATCTTCACTTTGTCGTTTCATTTCTTCAATCTCGATGGCTTTTTCCTTTTAACTCATCGTAAACTTCAAGGACCATAGCTATCGAAATAAAAGCCACTACCTTGTTTATCAGCATACATAGCAACCCAATGAGTACCTGGCTTTGAAAGATTGTCAGTGTTTATAGCAAATGTTGTCGGTTTCGTCCACACTCGTGGGATCTGAACTGCTGGGAATACACCCATAGTATTCGAAGAGATTTGCGAGAGGTATTGCAGTATTTGCAGACTGTTTATGGTTAATTTCTGTTGTTTTTGATAATTTTTTGTCAAAATTGTGTTCACAGAGCCAATACTTTAATTGTAAACATTATTTAAAGCACATCGATATTTTAGATAATCTGGCTTTAATACGTAGTGTATGCAATACTCCTCCACTGATAAAGTTTTTAAAGGCGGACAGTCGATCTTGTATTCCAAATTTATTACTTCACAATTCGTAATTTTGTGCAAATCGTACCTTTTTTCACAACCTTTGACATAAATTCTGCGTGTGTTTCTGTCAACATCATTAATTATTTTGAAAATCGCTTTTAAAGGTACTTAACCCTCAAAGAAATCAAGTCCATGATGATGTCGGGACAACCAAATATTTTGTCGTTGCGCCTCCTTACTCAATTTCTGCAAGCGACAAGGAGGTGTTACTACCCAATGTGCGGAAAAGTCATTGTTCAAAGCAACGATAGCAATTTCTTTTGACACCATTACGTCTTTTTCACCTTGAAATACTGAATGTCTACTACGAGGTGCATTGTGTACCAACAGAAACTAAACCGAGAGACGACTGACGTGTCCAAGCAGTGAGTGTAAATATATGTAGTAAGTGGTGCCATCTAGCCACTAAAGTCGGCCATGATTTGACGTGACGCATCGATTTCGAGAATATTCTCCTACTCGGCATACACTATACAGTTAACAGTCGAAGTTAAAGCGTCGGCAAACCGAACATCTAAAGAAACGCTACCGTGTTGAATCAGGTTCTAATGAAAACATTCGTAGGCCGACAAATCATGTGTTAAATCGAAAAAAAAGAGGCAGTAACCGTTGGAATAAGATTCACCATCGATGTGATTTCCTTCATTAAGAAAGTGAACGCCAGTACCCGAAAACAAGGTATGATAAGCATCTATGTATAAATTATTCCTTTTAAAGTCTGGTTGTAATGGTTTAGAAGGAACTTGAACGCTGTCAATGTACAAAGAAAGAAAATTAATATTTAAATGATAAAAATTAAACGGGTTCATAGTACGATCGCCATCGTGAGCTTGATTTTTAACAAAACTGACGAATATTTGCTTAGGTAATTGGCCCAAAATAATGTTATCTAAAGTTTCGCCATGAGTTTCGTCACTTGACGAGCCCCGGGTTAGCATCCAACACATCGTCCATCTTTGCCACCGTATCGTCGCACCATAATGCACTTGTTAAGTGGGATGACTTTGCCACAGGTCGATAATTTAATAAAGTCTCCAAATACTTTCTGTAAGCGTACGCATTGTTAGAAGGTGATACAAGTTTCTGATTGAAAAACATATCGACTTGATTTAACAACGAATGCATAAAATTATTTATTGGCCCCGTCTTTATGATTTTAGATAATCTGTCAACATTCATTTCTTCATTTTCATTGACGGTCTACTTGACACGAAGACTGAGCATCGTGTGTGCGAGATAAATGTATTCGTCACCGTTACCTGGCACGACAAATTCGATCGGTGAATTATCCGTGAGCGATGATATCGGCTTGTATTCAATCCAGTGCGATCCTTTGACAGTTGTTGGAGTTGGTAGAGTATCAAACAAAAGAAGCTCAGACTTTAAGATCTCACACGAGTGACTGTGTAAAAAAGCCATTTTAAAAATTTAACTTTCAAAAATATCTCTTGCAGTTTTCTGTCCCTTCTTCTTTTTTCATTTTATTATTTTCTTTTTCTTCTTTTTATCTTGCTTGCACGTTTTCCTAATTTTTTTCTTTGTACTCTTACGCCGACCACACCTTGACTGCACAGTTCTACGAAGAAATTGCAACTGAAATGGCTCGTCAAGTCGGCCAACGTTATATCCCAAACCTTTCATAATTTTGTCCAATTTTTCCTCGATTTTTTTTTGGCATATTACTAGATTCTATCATTCAAGTGCAAATGTATCTTTAAAAGGTATATTTCTAGTTGTGATGTCAGACATAATGTTTATACCTGCACGAACAGCTTCTTTGCCAACAGCTTTGGCACCTCGTTTAATGAGTGGTAAAACTCGTCGAAATACTCCAGCAAGAAACGATCCGATACCTCCGTATCCTCGTTGATAGGGGGTCCCAACGTAAATGCGTCCAACACCTCCTCCACTGTTTCCATGAATTAAGGTCAGACTTACACCACCACCACTTTGTGAGATAAAATAGTCCTCGTGGGGGTCCATAATTTTCAGTCGATTCGTTTGAAGTAAAGCGTTACAATCAGCGTTTTAAAGTCGAATGGTATGGCTCTACCAATCGGGTCCCTTACATCGATTTCAATTTAGTAAAATGAGTTAAACAATAATGGTATATACATGGGTGGTGAGAAAATTTTATTTTTGACACAGCCGTACGCGTAACCATGAAGATCCAACGACACTGCCTTTAACAAACGCGATTGAACGTCCCCTGCAATGTATGGTTCACAGATGTCGCTGTAATTCATGAGCATCGACGGTAAAGCATGGGTGAGATTTGCTGAATGAACCGATCGAATTTCGTTATTTTCCAAGAAAAGACACGTTGCACTTTCAAAGCCCAAGATCTTACGTAATTTTTCGGATAATAGTAAGCGATACATGTATTCACTGCGCGCCGCTTCGGAACAAAATAACTTAGCAACTACGTAATCACCTCTTTCCAAACTGAAAACCTCGTGATCTTGCGTAGTATCAAAACTATTGATTTCTTGTATCATTTCTTTGATATTTGCTTATAGACCGGAGCGTATGCAATAATCTACATTGGGAGGGTTTTTCTTTATGTGGGATAAGGTATACGATAAAACCAGGAGCACAATGTGTATAAAGAAAGAAATACAAAACGATTTTAATTTAATTTCAAAGTAAATTCAAATCTCTCGTCTTATAAAATAGTTATAAAATTTGGTCTTGATGCAATGACTAATTTATCAATATAGTGAAAAAAGAAAATAAGAAAATAAGAAAACATAAGGTAGTTATTAGACACTATTCAACTCCAATTAATCGTGGATTGAAAATAAACTAAATAATATGCTTTTTCCGTTCGCACAACTCACTGTTTCGTATCTTAAAATTATACAACTTTTTGGATAAACTTGCTTCGTAGAGCATTAACGCTACTTTTCCTGTAACAATGATATAATATTTAACTCACGAGGAAACGCCTTTTTTTATACGAGTCTTACACGATATTTACGATTGACGTGGCTCTAGTATATCAATAAATCATAATTTTAATTAGTTCAACAATATACTTCAGACTTTCGTTTTTATTTTGATTTAATTACCATTGAACACAAAATAATAATTGTAAATAACAAAATTTGGATTCGCCTATACGATCTCTCTCGTGAACGAGTTTCATGTACTGATAGACAATAATTAAATATTGAACTGAAATTCCTTATACTCTATACTCTATTAGACTCAATAATCTCTCGGATATAATATTTAAAAAAAACATAAAGAGTACAATCGTGGGCTCTTCGCAGAATCAACGGGATATATCGGCTAGACAAAACGGTAGCGAAATATAAAAACAACAAAAGAAATGAACTTCAAAAAGAAAGAGATAGGCTAGTCAGTCAGCAAAGAAATATGAGTACGCCTACGAAGCCACCGCAAGGGATTTATTGCTTCTGCGACGAGGAATTATCGTAATGATAATTCACGAACTCCGTTCAATTGCCTATTAGATAGCCTCTTTTTACTCACGCAGACCAGGAAGAGAAAACAGGCAGGAGCAAGAGGCTTGGGATGAAGAAGACCGTGTTCCCGGAGAGGACCCAGAGAAGAGAGTCAGTGGTTGCTGAGCACCCCTCAACCGTTCAACTTGATTAGGTGCGGTTCATGAGAAACTCTTCCTCTGAATAACACTCACGTCTTTTCTCTCTAGCCTCTCTCTGCTTTTCCCTTTCCCTGTGGCAAGCCGCCGAAACCGATGCCTGTATTCGGGCATTTTCGGGTTTCCTCGCCCCCGGTCGGGGCCCTACGCGTCTAGTCCCTGCAACATGAATCATAGGACGTTCTCTATGTTCATTATTGTGTAGCCATGGTGTGCATTTTGCGGCAATTTTTCTTCGGTAAGAGGTCAAGCCAGGAAAGACGCAGGAAAAAAATTATCATATGTGAAGTCTAGCTGTTACAGAAAAGAAAAAGGCAAACAATTAAATTATTCTGATGTTGAACCAGCTTTTATGCAAACATCCATGACTCTTGGAAAAGCAAGACAGGAGGCAATTGATGAGGCACTGCAATTGAAAGGTCCCACTGCAGTCTTTAAGTCATTATTGTTTTTAAAAAACAATGGTCACTCTGGCATTAGAGAAATCCTTAGATTTCCTTTCGTATATTGGACCGATGAACAGTTGATGTTGTGGAAAGAGTTGAAAAAGAACGATAAACTGTGCGTATCGATTGACGCATCAGGAAAATTTGTCAAGAGTGTCACAATTTCTAATGACCAAACAGGATACATATTTTTGTACGTCATGGTTACACAAACTTTGGGCAAAATTGTTCCACTTTGGCAACTCCTGAGCGAAAAGCACGATACCAACACTCTTAAGTTTGCTTTAAACGAATCAATGATTGCTTGTGCTCTAGTTCCAGATGAAGTTACAACATACGGTTCAATGGTTTTACTCAATGCTATCTATTTGGCCTACAACAAATGCACGTAGAAAGAGTATTTATGTTCCTGTCTTGATTTATTGACTCAGAAATGTCCAATAACTAAACCTCGTTTTATTCGGTCTGATAGGGCCCATATGATGCATGCTACTACGAAACGGAACTGTTTTAAAAATAAAAATTACATAGTTAATGCTTTTTATAAGAGATGCATAGGATATTGCATTCAAGGTGATAAAATTGAAATAATTGAACATGTACTGATGGCTATATTAATTATATCCATGAGTTCGACTCATTATCTTGAGTCAGAGATTGAAAAAAGAAAAGAATGGTTAATAAATAAATTCAAAAATTTTGACGACAAACCATGTATGGAGAGTATTTCAGAAAATGATACAGAAAGAGTAATTGGCTATGAGGATGTTGAAAATGAAGAAGAGACTACTGAGTTGTTGACAGGAAATAATATCAGAGAATACATAGAACACATATATCAAAAGGCTCTGACTCCTTGCGACAACGACGAAAATTTATTTTCATTACCCAATCCATTTTATTGCCCAGATATTAAAGATAATATTTTTCATCTTTTTTCACAAAAACCACCATAGACAAGCATAATGGTTATATACTACAATTCCCCTTTCGAAGAAGCTACTTCAGCAAGATCAGAGGCTCATTTCAGTGAAATTCGACAATAAGATTATATAAGCTATCCGATAAGCGCCAATAAATTTGTTCTTTGTCAATTAGATCTCTTCGATGGCAGAATGAAACTTTTGAAAGCAGCTTTGAAAAATAACGAGCTGCATCAAGTCTGTAGCCAAGATCCAAACAATGTGAGTTCAACAGATAATTCACAAAAACAAGTTTTTGAAAAAATGGAGGAAGTAAAAGATCAGCCCCATTACATCGAACAGCCATTTATCGAGAAAGATACCAATACTTTTGGTCAACCTAACACTGACAACCAAAACCAATTTGAAAAACAAGGATCATTTGAAGAATTAATGACCACCGTGCCCTCTTTAATAAAAAACGGATCGATTTCTGGCGCTCTAACTTTTGAACAAGTAAAAAGAAAGTATATGTACATGTGTGCTTTTGACTCGTTAAATGAAATTTTATCTCGCGGTTATAATTACAAAAAAAACTTGAGACGTTACATTGAGAGTGGCCACGAAAATCAGTACTTACGTTCAATCCATATATATGTGCATTCTGGATTTTGTTTGGAACAATTACATGTAAATAGAGCAAAAATACTACATCCCATTAAAAAAAATAAACAGTACTACTGTTGACTGTAGAATTAACGCAGCTCAGTTAATTGATACTTTTCTAGGTGATTCAGATTGTTTCCTGATAGAAACAAAAAAAAATTTGTGAAAATTGTAATTTTCAAAAACAGTATAGATGCTACAATACATTGATGCTTCCTGTTAAAGTTGTTCCTTACATACTCAAAGATATAGGGGGATTCAACAACTTACAAAAATGTATAACTGAAATTTTTGAGAACCCAGAAGTTATTGTTTGTACTCGGTGTACAAAACAGGAAATAAAAAAAATTTGTGATGTCGCAGAACTGTTATTTATAAAAGTTGAATGTATTTTCATAGCTAATGCAGGAACTTCAATTAACACTAAATTTCTATACATAGTAATGGTGAAAGAAAAACACTACTCCATTATTGGAGTAGTTAAAATCTTACCTGGTGATCTGGCCCACTATGTGTCGTACATTTATATTGACGGGGTATGAGAAAAGAGAGATGACCTTCAAAGTACTGTCCTGTACTTAAACAAGTTACCTGCAAATTTAGAAGTGTCATTAATTGTATACGCCAAATATAATTAAGATGTATTTAAATATTATCATTAATCAATATTATTGAAGATTTAAAGTCAGATGTAAATTTTACTCATCTAATATTCTGTAAGTGTTTACACGTTTTCTGATAAGCAATCAAGTATTTATATTATTAACTTTTTTTTCAAATAAAATTATTTAACATAGAGTACTCATCTAGCATATAATTTTAAGCATACCAATTTAAAAATAACTTTTTTCTTACAAAAGAACAAACGTACTTCTTACGCACCAACACTAGCTACTTTTGACATGCTTCGATGCATCTTTAAATGGACAGTGGTCAACGCTTAAACTTTGTCTAAGTTTATTATAGGCCATAAACCAGCTGAAAGTTCACGCAATTAATTCCGCAGTAATACCTACAAAAAACATTTATCTTATATAACAGAATAAATTAATGTTATTGTCAAAATGTTGAAGTATAAACATACCTCTTTTCAGTTATTTTTGTGTGAAAGTGTTTTTTAGAGAGACAGCATTTAAATAATCATCGTTGAATGAGTGTATACTTAAGAGGTACACTGCATCTTACCAGTGGACTCCTTTCTTTCTCCCTTGTTTCTTTGTAGTTGTTCTTGATTAAAGAAAGGTTTTTATGCATGAAAATAGAAATTCATTGTACTTATAATATATTTAAAAATAAATATATCTGCAACGAATGAAAGATAAAAAAAATATTCAAGCATTGAATTAAATAAATACATAAAACAAAAACTTACAGAATGATTCTTATATAGAAAAAAAAAATACAATGTACAGTGAGAAAAATTTAAGAGACTGACTATACCCATGCATGATGCAGATTTTTGTTATAATATGCATAATGTTATTTACAAATGGAAAAGTGTACTCATACCTTACCATTTTGGATCCAAATAACAATCCTGTCCTTTGCAAAACGATAACCATAAAATAAACAGGTCAGAATGTCGAATGTGTGTGTGTGAGGTTTTTTTTAATTTTTGACTACAAACAGCATGTCGAATTTTGATTCAACTTAACTCAAGTAATGTACGATGACTTTTTTCCCTAGTATTTCTTGTTCAAACATTTTTTAAATATTTATAATTCGTAAAAAAATATGCGAAATAGGATACAAACAATTATACAGTTACTCAAATTTCGGAGCACTCGAGCAAATTATGGGTGGTATGGGTATGAGTAAATGACACGAAATGAAATGAAATATGGACCAATAGCATTGTGCATCCATACATTATTATTGATACAAACAAATCATTTATCAATTAATTCAACTTTTATTTATAGCTTTTAATGGCTTAAATAGTTATGAGATTAAAATGCTTAAGAACTTGGGTGTGTAGATACTTGCGGTTGTAGTATGTTTAAATTTTGCGCTAATGTGGCTGAGCAGAGAGTACGAAAATGCGTGCAAGCTGCGCAGCCCATTCAAAATATATGACTGTGTTACATGCAAATATTAGAAATACGATATTTTATAATTATTTATAATAAATATAAGCCAAATTGATTTGGCATCCAAAAAATTGATGTAGCTTAATTAGTTTTTGTGTTACTTGAGTTTCAATTTTGCGTAGCACCCGAAACAATTTTTCTTAATAAAATAAAAACTAATTGACGCACAATTAAACTAAAAACATATCCAGAACGCGCAAAAGAAGCACATTTTTTTTGCTCAATTCCATCAATTAATTTGGTAATTACGGGTGCCCAGTTCACGGAGGTAATTTCAAGTTACCACTCATTGGTACGATGTGTACAACCATAAGCCTACCTCTGAATGTACGGTCAGCATTTTTTGTACTTAGTCATTCATGCTTATTTTTCTAAAGTAATACCATTAAAAATGCTGGGTGGTGGAGTTTTGACAAGCTCAAATGTGATTTACCACCTCTATGCGTTTTTAATACCCTTGCTCTTCCGAATAATGAGTAGCATACATTTGTGCTTTAACAAAAAGCAGCTGTCAGTCTCTGGTCAATCATCCGACAGTTAATACATTGTAACGAGAAGACAATAGAGCCTGTGAAAAAGAGAATCTAGGAGAGAGAAGCTTTGGATCTGTTAGCCTTCAAGCAGCATCAACAATCATCGCTCCCTCAGATTATTCACAAGCTTTACGGATTGAACAAATCATTTGGTAAAAAAATAATCGTTGGGCTTCAATACGAAGAATTGTTGGACAACGATTGGGAACCTATCGATCGTCTGTTGGGCGCAGATTTTGAAGGAATTCCTTTCACAGTTTCTAATTGGAGCAAGTTTAAATTAGCCTTCTCCGATACTGAAAAATACTTTTACGACGGATAACAGTAACTTGCTAAATATCAAGATTTACGGGTCCAACTGGTCCTTGAAGTTTACGATGAGTTCTCAGGAACAAGCCATTGAGATTGAAGAAATGAAACAACAAAGTGAAGATGAGAAAGCTGCAAAGAAGTATCATCGAAGTTTAGTTTTGAAAAAAGTAACGCTCGATCATTTACACAAATTTGTTGTACATTGCGTCGATTTTAATTTACATACATTCAGTGAAATATCAGATTATATGTCTATCGTAGCGCAGGAATTTATATATTTTATTTTATAATAAAATAGTAGTGTGCATTACGCACAAATTAATTACTTTACACCAAATAACGTAAAAAATTTTGTTGTACGAAACAGAGTATGTACGAAAAAATTGTAGCACATGGCATTGTAAAATAGGAGATTTTGACAAAAGATCTCGTATGTTATATTGTGTACAATATTGCATCTTTTCGTGTAAATGGCCTTGTTAATGCTATGAATTATAAAATAAAATAAATTAAGTGTATTCATTTTGTTGTTATTTAACAGTAAACTTACTTATTTTCCTTATACCCTTCCAGTATACTAGCTTATTAAATACATACACAAGAAAATGCGAGGAAGGGGAATGTACGGTCGCCTGCCCGGGAAGTCTCTTCAGTTCAGGTGTAGAAGGAGGGGATACCCCCTTCTATAGTAAGTATACGGTGGCACAGTGGCTCCGTTCAGAAACTCTCACCAGGAGAATTACCATTTTTTTCTACCGACATGTTCATTAACATGGTCATGGGGAGGAAACTGGTGCCGAAAGTTACTTGAGATACAAGGAGAAATATAGCTGGTAGAGCAGTAAGAAAACAGCCACTTAATACTGAAAGCTTTAATAATCGACAGAATTTGACAATAAAGAAAAAATGTTAAAATTCGGGAGCTGCTAAATAGTAAATAACAAGATGTGTGAGTTGAAATTGTTTTCAAACAAAGTTGGACATCTAGTATAAGCAGGGCTTTACAGAAGTTGAGAGAAATTTTTATACTATATTGTATTGTCTTGGATTTTAAAATAATGTACAATAGAACATGTGCGCCTAAGCATCAAGACAGTATTAAAACAACACTTTCAATAATATTGTTATGACCATAGTTCTTACTTTTCTATATTCACGGAATAAATTTGTAGAAAAAAATAACGTACCTAGCCAGCTAAATACATCTTTTTTAGGTTACCGTAGCAGCATACTAGGCCAAATGCCAGGCCCACCCCATTCCCCACCTCTGTGTGGAGATGTATTGCCTCCCTCATTATCCAATTAATTACTTAACTGATACTATACCTATCATACCATGGACACAGTGCAAGTTTTTTCGGTAAGTCTCATTGCTGTACAATCACACCTTGCCAGTTTAGGTAACACTCACTGCACCAATGGTGCATAGGCTCCACTCATCAGTGTTTATTCATTCCCGACAAAAGACTCATAGGAGTTAGTTAAGCCGGCGCTCTATGCTAAAGCATCGGATTCCTTGCTAAGATACACAGGATTCAAAAGCGTTACGTGCTACTCCGAAGTTTTATTTTAGGGAGACCAATTCTGAAAATTCGTAAATCTGTAGCCTTGGAATATGGTGATGAAAAAATAAAAAAAATTTATTTTTAATACATTGCACTGGGGATGCAGTACAGCGAAAGATAAGAAATAAAAAATTTTATTCGATTTTTATACTTTCCAATAATTTATTTATAAATTCTTTTGGTTACTACAAAATATACGAATGTTTTTTTATTAAAAAACTTATTTGTTTCTTCATGGTAACTGAACCATATATTCCTTTAAACTGTCTTCCCTATTTTTTTATGCTTTTTTTTTTACTTTACTTTCATTTGAAAACGTACGAAAGTTCTTTTTTCTGTACAACTGTATAATGGATAACTTTACATAAATGTTTAATGAGTCAATCAAAATAGAATTTCCAAAAATCACTTGAGTGTGTACCTATATAATCACTTAAGTGAGTACTGATATCGTATAAAATTATTCCTAACTGAAAAATAACTACAAAGTAAATTTTAACTCTTTATGGAAACCCATTGGGTCTCCGCAACAATTTACCAAATTTAAAAAAATGCATTTTTGCGAATTTTTGCTGCATATAGAACAATTATTTTTGAACGTTATGACAGCCAACCAGTGCTAAACATAATCATTGAACCTTGTTCTTTAATGATACATTAATAATTACCTGCTGAATATATCTTATTTGTATCCAGTACGCCTCGAACGTACGGGGTTTTATATGTATTTAACACGTGTATACCCAGGCGCTTAGGTTCATTATATATGAGTATAGATTATACGTATTGTATGTACGTAAAAACTCCGTACGTTTAAAGTTTACTGCTCACAAATTGAATGTATATTTAACGGGTCATAGTTGACGTGTTGTTAAATTACAAAGTTTAACAATTGGCATTGTGTTGGCATGAAAAAAATCATTTCTTCTACTTGGTCCATCTTGTAGATTCTTAAAAAATAGTCAAGACATATTTGCTTATTTCTACAAAATAAAAATTGTAAAAGAATCAGTACCTTGTAATTATAATTTCTTAATAATTATAAAAAATGCCATATATAAGTGACATTGTAAGGCATACATTATACATGTATATTTTATGATTAATTACGAAAAAAAATAAGAAGCATCGCATCAAAATGGATTAAAAACTTTCCAAGATGTATCGATTTTAAAAAAGTAACAAACGTTCACCTTACCTCAAATAACACGGAAACAGCAAATACAATAAATTTGTTCAAAGTTAAACAATATCAACATAATATCAAATCGGAGTATTCCTGGAAGTTTGAAGAAAAAATTTTTATTTTTACTAAAGTTATTGTGTAAAAACGAAAAAGAATGTTAGTTACCGTCTAATTGTGACGTTGCATACACAAGGAGTATATTTATAACTATGAACAATAGAGAAACTTTAAGCTACTATATATTTTGAAGTTTCGTTTTTTAGAAAAAAGAAAAAATTTGTGTTAATATATTTTAAAACTCAACAAGATGGACAAAATAGAATTTTCCATGCAAAATGTTAATTCTTTTAACATAAGCACCAGTTTGCTGCCAAAACGTTGAGTAACCATTTTTTAATATGCAGCTTAGACTCTCAAAAAACAAATTTTTTTTAAACTCGGACAATTATTTACAGGAAACCATTGGATTAAAAAAAAAGTTATTCAACTTTTTTCATAAAATCTTTTTAACTTCAGATAAACCGAGGAATCGGAAAACATTTATATTTTGTTGAAAAATGAAATTTTTTATATTGTTAACGAAAAATGTTAATAATAATTTTTTTAACACAATATGGAAAGAAACCCTTACTATTCGTTTTTAGGGGGGGAATATACAAAGTAACACTTTTAATTTTGGGGAGCTCCTTTGTTCACCAGATTGATCTTGGCTCATAGATCAAAATTCATGCTATTAGCGTGGTCTCAGTTTTGGTACATGGTTCGTACAAAAATCAATTTTGTTTCTGAATTTCTACTTTTATACTTTTATTTTAAGCCATCAACAGATTAAATAATGACATAAACTTCAGCACTGTCAAAACTTACTAAATGAGAAAAATTTTTAGTGTTTAAAAAAATTTACTTTTCCTACAACTATGTACCTAAACTGATACTACGCTAATAGCATGAATATTTATCCATATGTTTACCTAGCTGTCTATTATAGGTAGTATCGTTAACAAATTATTATATTACAATTCCGTACTTGTTTATTTCAAAGTCAGAAAGATATACCTTTATACACTTAAGTAATTGTGAATAAATGTGAGAATAAATATTGGTATACATTTACCTTTTTATGATTCAATTAATTAAACAATATTGATTTTAATTGTAAATTTTGAATTCATAGCTCCATACATAATGTTCATGAATCCGAGAAATATTTTGAAAGTACTAAATTAAAACTTTGAGGATCCAATTTTTGATGTAGAATCCGTTACAACTAAAGGAGAAATATCATTTGTTCTTTACCTAGTAAATTTGATAAAAGATGCGGTCAATTGTCAAGTACTACGATAGTTTATGCTTTAACGATTGTAGTGGAGTACCTGAAACTGTTGTAGTTAAAGATGATGAAGACAATTACTCTGATGATGATTGTATGACCTACAACGATAAATCTGATAATCAGATTGATTTCGAGTGTAAAAAAAAGCAATTCAATTTTGGCGTTCAGCAAAAAGAAAGAGAAGAAGTTTTGAGTCAGTACAACAAAAAAATTCAAGAAAGTTTTAAATTAGAGAACACTGTATAGATGGTAGAAACAATTCCAAGAAAAGTGATGGAAGAATTGATAAATTGTATTATGTATCAGAGTTACGTTTTGGGAAAGTTGATTTAAGGCAATAGACTTTGAAAGCCAGAGAAGATGTTGGGTTATCTGCTGATTTTTGTAAAGCATCATCTAAATGGTTGCAAACATTTAAAATACATCACATCGTATCTAGAAAAGTTAAAAATTCGTGACAAAAAACAACTGTTAAATAAAGCCGAACTTCGAGAAAGTGCTTCTAAATTTGTATGACATGTGAAATTGGAGATATCGCGAATCGGAGCAGCAAATGTGTACAACACCCATCAATCAGGTTTTAATTTAGAAATACATGCAGGTTGTACATTTTTAGTAAAGGGTTCGTTAAAGATTGGATGTGTAGCGCAATCGTTAACATCTTTAACACACAGTTATACAATCCAACCCTTAATAAATGTAGATGGTGAGTTAAAATCACCTTTACTCATTTTTCTGCAAGAGAAAAATGGTAAGTTTGGACCAGTAGTTGAGAAAAACATATATCGATCTGAAAATATTGTTGTGTACCCCTCGAAATCGAGAAAATTAACCTCTAATCAAGTCAGTGAATGGTTCAAAAAGGTATTCATACCGACAGCCGGTAAGAAATCAATTTTGTGTCTAGACTCTTGGACGGGCCAAAAAGAGAAGATATTTATGAACATTAAAAAAAACCATAAAGAAATTAAAGTTCTTACTCTACCAGCTGGAACAACTGGTCGTATACAACTACTTGATGTATACACTTTCAGACCCTGCAAAAACTTTATAAAGTTTTTTTTCAGATCTTTTCCTTTTGTACGATTACAACATTGACTTGCATTTGAGGAAAAGTATTCTGAAAATGCAGTTGCTTATCCGCAATCAGTTCTCGTCTCTTCGATTCATGAACATGTTTAAATATGCATGGTGAAAGAGCGGTTAAATTTTAGATAAGCCTAGTCCTTATTAAATAACCGTTGATTTTCGTTTCAAAAACACTGGTACAAACTGTATGTTGTGTGGCGAAATCACAATCATGAAATGCTCGTGGTGTACTGTACCATTGTGCATACAACACTTCTTTGCAGTAGAAGTAAATGAAAATCTACCTCATTATTTTAATCAGTATGAGGAATAATAGAGAATCATCATTGGTAACCAAAGAAATGAAATTTTTCTATTGTTTTAAAATACATATATTTTTCTTGCCAACCCCTCACTTATCCTTAGTTAAAACTGGAATCATCAGTTAAAATTTCTCGTCCCTCGCTGTCCTTGATGTGTTGAATTCTTATCTTGGTTCCACCATATTGGGTTCATCAGCACTCCGAAAAACCCTTTCATATCAATTTTTATATTTAACTTGTTGTCTTAAGCGGCTCAAGTAATTTGTCTTAAATAAGGGTACTTTACCACCAAAAAGGGTTGTTTTAAGAAAAATACATATATTCATTAACTACACATGTTATGTAACATGCAAAAACATTTTTTAAGTTAACTTTCAACAAAGTTCAAACTTTTCAGAAAAAAATTACTATAAAAAACATGATTTCAACCTTTCCATGCAAAATGTTAATTCTTTTAACATAAGCACCAGTTTGCTGCCAAAACGTTGAGTAACCATTTTTTAATATGCAGCTTAGACTCTCAAAAAACAAATTTTTTTTAAACTCGGACAATTATTTACAGGAAACCATTGGATTAAAAAAAAAGTTATTCAACTTTTTTCATAAAATCTTTTTAACTTCAGATNAGAAAATGTGTTCTAAGAGTGAGAACTTAAGGGTAGATTTTACTTCCTTAAAACCATTTGTCGCCGATAAAAAAAAACAGGTATCATTTATTTTTTGATTCTCTGCCACTATGCAAAGTTTCATCAAAATCGGTGAGCGACATTTGGGTTGGTTTACTTGTCAGTCATATATTAATAAATTATGAGAATTATTGACATGTGTTGTGAAAGGAGCCAAAAGCAAATTTTTGTCCCTCTAAACTGCGGGAAAAGGTAATACTTTATCAGAAAAGGATATGAGCCTTTTTATCAGTTTTTTAACCCATACCAGGGCTGTTAGTGACGGTCAAAAAATGGTAATTTTTTTTTTTTTTCGTTGACCGTAAACTTTATATTATTCAACAAAATGAGGTCAAAAAAAAGTAAAACTGGCGTATATTGTTAATTTTTTTTTTTCATAGAACACTTATTTAAAATAATTTTTGGATTAGATTTTGGTTTTATTTCGGCGTTTTAAACTTTTACATCCAAATTCTAAGAAGATTCAGATACAACATTTGACTCATGGGAGCTCTAGACCCACAAACTGCGTCGTTATTTCCTTATGGTATGCTATTTACCATGGCCTCTATCTGCTTATGCAGTAGATAAAGAAGTTATTTTTATGGTGTATAGTATAAAAAAATCGAAGAACAGAAACCTCTTTCTTTCTTTATCGGCTTTTGGCTCACGAAGCCTTGTTGTTCGTATAATAATTTAGAAACTTCTGTTCTATAAAAAATATCAAACATTTGTTTTATTGATTTAGGAAAAACTACGATTTGGCATCCTTCTCAATAATTTATCACTTTCTAGCTAATGTGTTGGTTTGTTCCAAAATCATTGCTGTAGGCACAGTACAGTTGTCGTGTTCAATCATCACAAACTGCGGTTTGACCAACACGGTGGTGCAGCAGTAGAGTTGTAGTCTTTTCGTTTTGGAAGGTTAAGCAGAGTTGGCCGCGGTTGGTAGTCGGATGGGTGACCGCTCGACTATTATTATATTCGCTAGCGCTGGTGATTTTTTGATTGACTGTCTTTTTATCGGTACGACAACCTGAGCGGGAGGTGTGCAGAAGTTCAGGCCTAATGTCTACAGACAATATAGACATTTGGTCGGAACTTAGGTACTACATCGGCCGTTCCAGGATGTGTTTTTTCCGAGTGATTTCCCCACCCACAGGAATGATTATCCTGGCGAATGCGGAACGGAATCCCCTACATCCTTATCATCCCCATACCTCCCCCGTCTCCAAAGTACTGAGCCGAGTGCCTAGAGAAGGACGTAATGCGGTAGAAAAAAAAAAAAAAAAAAACTATGGCTTGATTGGCTATAGAAGAGAAATCAGTTATATACGATCACAATACAATTTTGACAGCTTGAGGAAAATCTTGAATGTGAGACTATTTTAGCCCAATACCGTTGAGTGATGGACAAGTCCTAGTAATAGGTTGATCTCCTTATAATACTTGATGCATCACAACCAGTTAGTGGCGGCTTACAAAGTACTTTGGTATGGTTTTGAATTCTTGAACATTTTTCCCAATACATTATAGAGTTTTTCAATGAATAAAAACATTACATAAATGATTATCTTACCTGTAAGCATTTACATGCTATAAGAACTAGTAAAGTACAAACATAAATCTGTCAAGCTCCTACATCCATTGTCATGTGACAAAGTCAATCTTACCATTAAGCATCTTCGGAGAAAATTTTAAGAATGGACTTTTAACGCTCTAGCGCTCTTTGCAGATTGATGAGTTCGGTTCTGTCATGACAGAGTAGTGCATGACTTAGTTCAGCCAAGCATTCCCATAACTAGTTCGTAGATGGTTAAGTTGCCAAAATTTGAGAACTCTTTTTCTCTTACATTTAGCTGTTAGCCCAACCTCCCAATTTGTCTGATTCTGGATACTAAGTAGTATCTACCCAAAACAGTGAGCTAGCTAAATAGATTTTAGCTCTTACATAGTATGTGGTTTTGTTACCTGCTAAAAAAAATCAGACTAATTTTTCAAGATTCTTTCCAAAGAAATCAAGTTATTGCAAAAGAACTTTTTTGTTTGCTTATTTACAAATCTGAATTTTTGAGAGATAAAATACATTATTAGTATCTACGGATTTATTATTAATATTATTTTTTTGTTGCTTTTTTGCTTATTTCAACAATGAAAATTAATTTTTTGATTTTTTTAATTACTTAATCCCTATTGAAAACTATCTTTTAAAGAACTTTTGTACTTAACTTTTTTTTGATAATCAATAGTTCTCAAGATACTAAAGAAGAACCACAAAAAAGCAGGAAAATAATTTATTTTGCATTAAAAAATCCATGACGCCTCATGTAGAAACTTTTAAGTATTGTAACTTATTATTATTTTTTTTAATTTCAGGCTCAAATACACTTGGTTCAATAACTTTATACTCATGAACGATAAGAATTTTTGATTGATGATACGATTTATTAGTTCTTTGTGTACTTAGGTATTTCATTTAATTTGCATCGAATTTACACGTATTGATCTCTTTTTTGTTGATTGGCAGTAAAACTATTTTAGCATTTTAGCATTTATAGCGTATTGGACTTAAATGGTATTCCTAACACAGCACATTTGCTTAATTTATAATTATAATTTTACCAGACAAATTTCAAGTTAAAGTTTAATTTTTCATAAACACTCAAATTAAAAATAATAAAACTCAAGTAAAAAGTTTTAAGAAATATTATTGATTCGTCTTTGTAAATTGTTACATTTTATTTAACCTTTTGTTTTGTTCTTCATTCTTATATCATTTTTTTACTTTTGATTAAAATAATTCGTTGCATACGATTTCCAGGAGATCAAATTTTTATCGGATGAAAACTGAGATTTACTTTATTAAAATATTCAATTTTTCATGCTATATTGCTATTCATTACGTCATTAGTTTTCTGGAGTACGGTAAAAATAATATAAAGTCTTTGGTAATAGTAATTTATTAATTCTCTTTGATTCTGTTTTAAGGTGGCAAGGGCGTTAATTATTGGAAATGTAAGAATCTCTGAAATTCAGATACATAAATACAATATACTGAATCATTCATCTCAAACCTGACATTTTGAGTTCTTCTCATTTCTTTTAAGATATCGTCAGACTTCAGAGCAACACAGAGCAATAAATGCAATAAGAGCTTTACAGAGTTTGTTGCCTGCATGACAGTTGTTAAACTTCCGTGCAGAAAATTGGCTATATGGCGCCTGAATTCATTGTTTTCCTCCTTTGGACGTTCTTTTTAACATTTGGACGTTTAGTGTAAATTTAATGTACCCTCAGTAGGAAAAATAGGGTTTGTACCTGGTGCGCATCCAACCAAGGCAATCACAAAAATGGTGCTTGCCCTGGCAACATGCGCCACCAGATACGAAAACTACCATTTCTTAGTAAGAGCTATATCCATGTGAGATCAGAAGGTACAAGAAGAGGAGAAATCAACGTCCAAGTATGTATAGCTGTTTACGATCGTCAAGGGCTTGTTATTGTAATTTGGAATCCTTGTTGTTTGGTTCTGATATTATTTGAAATTTTGTACTCTTATTTAAAAAAAATATTCCTATTCAGGTGACAAATTACATATTTTTTTTGTGTTAAGGGTTGTTTTTACGTCCCTTACATTTTTTTAATATTTCAGACCTCATTTCCCATATTTTGTAGAATTTTACCTACAACCTTAAAGAAAAAACTATTCAAATCGGATGCTCAAAGCCGGCGCTATTTTATTGTTGGAAAAAAGTCCGTTTCGTTACACTGTGTGCCGTTGCTATGCTTGTCCATGAGTCTACTCGGTCCATTGACTTGCGTTTACTCGGCAGCATTGGTGCGTATAACAATATTTTTCGTCTTGGTGAGTTAAACATAGACGGATTCTTTACTTTTCCGTCTAGAAAGGGAAGATAACTCTTTGCATGATTTCAATCTAAAACGACTGTCTTTCAATAAATTGCATCATATGGAACATTGCATATTTCTTGCTTGTTTTAAATATGACTGCTCACTTCATGCATCAAAATCAATCATGCATGTATACAATAAACATTTGAATTCACTAGACGTAGATTATAAGGTTTCATTATTTATGCAAAGTGTTATAAACTTTAACGAAAACCATGTCACAATGCACACATACTATACGCTCGAGCCACCTTAGGTTACTGTTGGGCTACGTGGAATATTAAAAGCAAGAAATGCTGGATGTCGCCCATGTAACCGTACCTTTAAGAACAACGACAAGGAAATTGGTAATTTACTTTGTAACCGTGCAAAACTTGCCACACCTAATACTGTTTTGATCTTGATTGCCTTTGAATGTGTTTTCTGTAGGTACCCAAAATTCTGTTTAGTTGAGTGACAGCGGACCTGCTGTTTGGCTGAGCAATGAAGACAGATTCTTCTTGAAGCCGGTGGCTTCTGATACTTATGATGCTATTAATAAGGGACGCTTGAATGCAACTAATAAAACCCCTCTTCGTTTTTTAAAAGACTGTGTTTTGTATATAAAGTTTATTTTGATAATTATTTTAGATACGTCTTATCAATCTAGTATCTTTTTGATGGCGTAAGAGAAGCTTATTGTGTGTCCCACTTCCACAATCAAGGCACCCAAACTCACGAGGAAAGTTAGACCTATTACTATTTTAAATGCCGTATCTAAGGTACTTAAAACTAAGTCTTAAATAAGATTTCAGATTTTATTGCGCATTTCAATGAACTCGAACCATTTTAATCAAGCTATTGTAGGCTTTATGATACTTTATCAACACCAACTAAAGTGTTTGATGATTTCATGAAGAAAAAGTTAAGTTGCTCATAGTTATTCGTTTTTTGCGCGCATTTAATGTTTAAGTACCCTGTACTGAGTTTTGCAGGCTTGGCTTTTCTAGTTCAGCTTTGGGATAGTTTGAGTCTTATTTCTCTGGTTGATCCCAGGTTGTTGTCTCTTTCCAGAATGAGCACTCTCCATCCCTTATCAAACCCTCAGGGATACCTTAAGATGTTATGTCCAAACTTTTAAGTAAAGGAAGAAACTCGTGAATTTGTTTTATAAACAAATAAGTTTAATTTTTGCACGTCCGGAAACCAGCCTTCAGCCCAAAGGTCTTCTATGCTCTTACTTACACTATTTAAATCGGTGACTCGGCGTTGTAGTGTAAGGTTTCACCAAATAGTATAGATGGAGTAATTTTAATGTGTCGTACGCTCAGCTAACGTTAACCTATCGCTTAAAACTCTACCTTATGTAATGCAGTAGAAGCGTATTTTATTCGTCTCTTTATCTCACGTTCTTGTGAAGGTCATTGTTGTACGTTATCTGCTTATTTTTGCTTAGTATTTAATTTATTTGTTAAAGTTAAAATATTTTTATCTAAATGAGTTCTAAATCTCGAAATATTTGAGTTAATAAAATGAATTTAATCAATAACTAAGTAACGTCTCAATTGGTGATTTAATAAATTTGGTAAAGCCGGAAATACTCGATTTTTACAAATAATACAAATTATAATGTTTTTTAATTCGCAACTACAGTGTTTTAAAAATGTATAGTTTTTCTTAACTTGACTTACTTCTATGATCGTTAGTTAGCGGCTGTTTGCGTGCACAAAGTCGCAAGATCTTACACGGTTGGCCGCAACGATAATTCTAAGCTTACACAAGAGTACTTGCGGCAATGACAATAATCATGCTGCTGCTTTTAACGTCAGAACCCAAGTCGACAGTCCTTTCTTTCTTATTCCTCTTTGATTTTCTTTTTAGGCGAGTCTACATTGGCCTGGTCTGCTCGAGCTTTTTTTGCACAGCTTAGTCACCAAACTAAGTCTTACATTAGCTTGAAATGCACGCTTCTGGTACGCAGCTTAAGCACGGTGTTTCACCGGGGATATTTGGACTGTGCCCATTTGATATGATAAGGTATGACATTAATGAGTTTGAAATTGGGTGATGCAATACAACTCCTCACATAAGTGGTGAGTGGGTGACTAGGCCCCCGGCGACTAGGCTCATACGCTGTCGCGGTAACCCATAGAAAAAAAAGGTAATGACATGGGATTATTACACGGGTACATTCAAAAATTTAATTTAAAAAATAAAACAAATTATACTTCACTTTTTGCATAAGAATTGAAATTATCTGTTTTCTAAGATTAATAAACTTAAATTTAATAATAATATTCAATTTTTCATGCTATATTGCTATTCATTACGTCATTAGTTTTCTGGAGTACGGTAAAAATAATATAAAGTCTTTGGTAATAGTAATTTATTAATTCTCTTTGATTCTGTTTTAAGGTGGCAAGGGCGTTAATTATTGGAAATGTAAGAANTGTGCAAAATTCTAATGTAATATGATAGTCTAACTCAAAACTGTAGTAAGCTTTTAGCCAATCTATGCTTTTTTTAAATTATGGCTTTTTTCCAGTTTCTAATTAAAATTACTATTTAAATTTACTTACGGAGAAAATGCTGAATTTCCACTTGATTTTTCTAGACAAGTGTAATATTGATCAAATTCTTCATTGCAATGTTTTTTAATTTTTTTAAAAAATTCAAGAGCACAAGCAGTAACTGATTTTCCTTCATCAATACAACGACGAGGATCCGGCTCTTCTGATTTACAAAGCATAAACTCCTGAAAATTTTTAAATATCAAACTCAGTACATCAACTTGTAACATACAGAGAAATAATAACAATAATAACTGTAAGAAAAACGTAAGTAGAATTAACAAACGAATACAATCTTACAGCACTTTTTGTAAGCAACAAGTTTTGTTGAAATAGCAACCTGTGAATATTACTCTTTATCATAAGAACACATCATTTTTTTTAACTTATCAAACCATCATCGATATTTAGTAATTGGTTCAGCACTTACTTAATTATTAAGGTAATTAAAACCACACACGATTAAGAATGCATATCCTAACAAAAAAAGTTAAGTATCCTTTGTGAGACTACAAACACACATTTAAATAATTAGAAAGTATCAACATGCAGTAAAATTAGGGCTGACTCAAAACTGCCTTAAACAAAATACTAACTCATAATTAACTTCAACGAAGTGCTAACTCAAAATTGCCTTGAAAAAAGCGCAAAAAGTACTAGCTGAAGAAAGTGCTTATATAGAGAAATTTTTTTTTAATTTTGTAGTGGCAATAGGCTCACTGTTTCATTGCACTTTTGACTATTACCTTAACTGAAATAATTAAAGTACTGTGCCATTTCAGCTTCTGTTTTTTCGAATTGCGTTTTCAGCAATAAAAATTCAGACTTGTTTAAAAAAATTTGTTGTAGAGAATTAAACAATGCCAATCGATTGTAATAAAATCGAACTAAAAATATTTTCCACTAAGGTTTTAAAAACAATGAAGAAATTGGTAAAACACGATTTTTAGCGTCAAAAACAAACAGTTAGCCTTAAAAAAAAAAAAAAAAAAAAAAAAAAAAGTGCATGCCAAAAAAATGAACAAAATAAGCTCCGGGTAATCTCAAGGGGTCCAGTGGTTCTCCACGAAATAAAAAAAATCTCGTGTTTGAGCCAACATTAAAAAAAGAATTAACTCTCTCTTACATAGATATTAAGGGCTGAAATTTAATAAAATTGTAGCTTTAGTAATCTTTAATAAGCAGATCCAATTTCAGCCAGATCGGATGGATAGTTTTTGCAAACCGCAGCTGTATACAAAAAAAAAGGTTCTTTGGCAAAACAAATAAATTTTTCTTACAACCTTCGATGCATTTTTTGCGGGATCATATTCTGAACATTTCTTTTACAACTTACCAAAGTATTAATTTTTTTGCTGTGTAGAAGTTGCTTAAAAAATGATCAACCACATGGGTATTTTTGGCACACAGCAGTACGGCACATGAGAGGCAATAAGCTGCCGTAGCCACCGATACATAGGCCAAGTCAACTTTCCGAAGCTCGGCTCCAGTGTGACCACGCGAGTACGTTCAAACTGCAAACATTCTTAAACATAATGATATCTCGGGAACGAATAACCAACTTCTACACTGCAAAAAAATTCGATATTTTAGTAAGTTGTGGGGTAAGTATTAAAGAATATGATCCCGCAAAGAAATTGCAACTAAGGTTTTGAACAACTTTTTTTAGGCCATTTCCACAAATTACCTTTTTTTGCTTTTAGCTGCGGTTTGCAAAAACTATCTATTCGATCATGCGGAAATTTGGTCCGGTTATTAAAGATTACTAAAGCTACAACTCTGCCAAATTTTAGCTCTTAATATTTACGCAAAAAAGAGTTAATAATTTTCGAATATTGGCTCAAAAAACGAGGTTTTTTTTATTGTGGGGGATAACCACTGGACCAATTAGGATCAACCAGAGCTTATTTTGTTAGTCTTTTTGCTACGCATATATATGTATGTGTTACAAGATCTTCTTCCGTATGACCAACAAGGCGGTGCACTTTGAGCTCGTTGGCGATCTTTCCACCAAGTCATTCATCAGAGCACTTACTTGCTTTCGCGCAGCAGGATGCCGAAATAAGGTGGCAGCGTGTTGCTGGCTCACTTTCAGAGCAAGGCGTCACATGGCACTTTATTCCTCCTTGGGCGCCCAGATTATGGGAGTCCAATGTGAAAGCGATAAAACATCATCTTCCCCGTATCTTTGGACCACGCAACCTCATCCACGAGGAGTTTTCGACCGTTTTAGCCAGCATCAAAGTAATACTCCATAGCCACCCTCTCACTCTACTAACTGGAGGCTTCAATGCTCTGGATATTCTCACCTCTGGGAACTTTTGAGTCAGAGGCCCGCTGAATTCAGTGCTTCAGACCAGAACCCCACTCATGAAGCTCGATCACTTGAGTCACTGGAAGCTGATCTGGGGAATCCGAGACCAGTTCTGGAGCCACTGGAGCAGCAAGTACTTAAATACACTCTAACAACGACATAAGTGCAAGGTTCCACGTCATAATTTCCAGATTTACGACGAGGACACCGTGGTAGATACCACGCTCCTCCAGTCTAGAGTTCACCTGGATGCTAGGTCGGTTCATCCTGGACCCAACAGGCTCAGTCGCGCCGCCACCATCTGGACTGCTACGAGTGAATGCATCCATCTTACCAGTAAGCTTTATCTACTGCCCATTCTGTCACCTGGTGCTAGCGACATTCCCTCTAAAGACCCTGTGGCTGAGTCCAACCCAGGCACAGTGGGCGAAACTTGAGGTCGTTTAAGAAATAAGGCAGGTGGGTTGTGCGAGATTTGTCTTGCGCGCCCATTCTCACCCCTCTCCCTCTCTTTTCTTTGCGGAATGAGAGATGTGGTTCTGCCTCGCGGGCATAACAGATACTATCGACGGCAACCAACATATGCTCTTCCTGATCCTGCACTCCCACTGAAAGACTCCTGAATCGGACCTCTACGTCGCTCCACTTACTCTAAAAATATGTCACAGCAGAACTGCCGATTTGTATCTTCAGCGTTCAAATAAAGAGTGATTCAAACACATACTGCTATCATCCATCAACTCTGCTCGGTAAGAAATAGCTTGAGATACTTGGTTTAATTTTGTATAAAATTTTTATAAATCTTACTCCGTCATCTTTGGAAAATCTTATAAATCAGAAGATAAAATTTTGGTTAGCAATGTTTTTTTTGCACCATCGAATATTTTCTACTTCTATAGTTGAAGTATTTATGTTATCACACTTCTGAGGATTTTTAAGAACTTCATTCGTAGGAGCTACAGGAGATTTCAAAATGTATTGATTAGAAACCAAACAGTTTTACAGTATAAGAAAGTAGTCGATTGTCAAGCTAATGATGAGTTGTTGACTGACTATACCGTGTACTGCTTCTTTCTTAAAGCATTCTAAAGTTCTTTTTTAAAGCATGAGTACACGAGAACTCTGGCTTTGTAATTCCTGCACCACATTACGAAATCCTCTATCCAAAATAAGAACAACGATTTTTTTTAATAAGTCTTGTAAGCGACTATTATCATCTAACGATTCTCTTGAAATAGTAGAATGATTTTCGTTTGCATCATAAGGTCATAAGATACTAACCACAAAACCATCATTAGTGCAAATAGTAAAAGGCTGACAAAGAAATACCCTTTTTGCCCTGAACATAATTTTCTTTGATACTATTTGCACTCTTTTGACATCTTAAATAAGTGCCATCGGCGATCAAAACAAATTGGTTTTCATTAATATTGTGTAATTTCTTGGCTAAGTCTATCACATGATTTGTACACAAATCTTCTCGATTTTAACAGCTTTTAATCCAAATCTAGTTGGTAAAACATCTATCTTAAAACTTTTAAAATGGAAGCTTAAAATCTTAAACTTGTTGAGGACAATCAAAGACAAAAATATCAGAAAACATTTTATTTAAATTCTCACTTTCAAGTTTAAGCAAAAATACAAGTGCTTGTGTAATTGTCCGATTTTCTGAATTTTCTCAAAGATGGCAGCATTTTCTAAAGTAAAATTAAATTTTCCCAAGCTAAGCCAGTAAAAGTTTTGAAGCGTTTAATTAAAAATGTGAAATTGCGCCCAATTTTTAAGATTCCTTAATAAAATACACACATTGATTGTTCCTAAAACATTTGTGTTTGAAGTTTTTTTTCTAAGTTTTAATTAACCAAGTTATACTGTTATAACCTAAAAAAAGTTTTTTCTGTGCACTCATTGAGTTTAGACTATTTTTTCCAAAGATTCTTCAAACGTACAGATTAAAAATTTTTTTTTAATTATTATACAAAAACTGTTATAAAAATTAAAACATAATTGAAGGTAGGATGCAAAAAAATGATCATAGCCATACTATTGATTTTTGTGAAGAAAGAAGTTATCAAAGTTTAAATATAATTAATAATGAATTCTATGCAGAAGAAACTAAAAATAAAATAAGTTCATGAAAATGTACGCTTTTCTAAAACCTTTTAACTAGTCTAATAACATACAAAAATTAATCGAAAATATTTTTATAACTTGACTTTTTACTAAATACATTTAGATATTTTATGATGTATGCTTCGTCAAATTTTTTTTGCAAATACGAACATAATGGCTGCCGAAGCTATTCATTTCAGATTTTTTATGGCTTTTATTACGTTCAAGTTGTTAGTACAAAGTGGAATTTTAAGAATGAATACAAATGCAAGAGTCACTGATACTAGACTTTCAATAGACTATTAATCAATTTTCTTTATTTAACGGATCCGGTAAACGATAACTGAGTAAACCAACCCAGTAGCCGATAGCCATGTATTTTTATTACTGTATATGTAGATTAGGTTAGGCTTTAAGTGCATTAGCACAGGACTTATTGTCTACTGGGTACCTTTAAGTTGAGGTATATCTATATACAAGGAAATGCTATAAATGTCTTTCTAGGTATAGACATGAATTAATATAGATATGCCTCAACAATGGGCTGTGTTACTGTCCAAAGTCATTTCTTAACAGCTGATGAATTTGCTGAATCGCCAATAAGGATGGAATCCGGCAAGCGGTCTTGCCCTGCCTCTCGATAAGTCACGTTGGATTTTACTAGTTCTTTATGTTCTCATGCAAAAAGAGCCTGAAGGGCTACACGCAAAAAAGGCATAATCAAAACAAGATCCATACAGTTTAGATAAAAAGAAAGAGTACAAGAAAAAAGAGAGTCCAGAAGAATAATCACTATGTGTGTATATATGTATCATTCAACGAAAACCAGCATATTCTCAGGGTCAAAATAGACAAACACTTAAAATGGATATTTAATTGTAGAAATATTTTTCGTATATGGTCCGGATCTATAAAAAGCTTAAACTTTTTGGGCCCTGCTGGATCTGGACGAGAAAATTTTTATGACGACTTTCTTATTTTATTTTTGAAAAATAAGAGCGATACGGGTTCTCACTCAATCTTATTATAATTTAGGTAAGGGCGTTGTTAATGATAAAATGACTTTATTCTCACATTTATATTATGTACTTGCTATTAACATAAGTCACTATTTGAGACCATAATCCAACACTAAACAAAGATACAATGCGTTTTGAATCGTTATGGGGCAGCGTTAATAATTTTTTTGCCACAACCCTTAACAAGAAACAATGATCCTGCTAATGAGACTGAAGCCAACGTAGCCACCGCTGTAGTTAGAGATTTGTAGCATTAATTCAAAAGGTATTTGCAGGATACTGTTTTACTAATTATTTGCAGTTTCATTAGAAACAATTGTTACAAAAAAACTTATGATGCTAAGTGGCCAATAAGCTACTGAGGTTAATCAATTTTCAAGAGAAAATCCAGCCATAAGCAGCGTAACACAATTATCCAATGGTAAATGTGCAAAATTCTAATGTAATATGATAGTCTAACTCAAAACTGTAGTAAGCTTTTAGCCAATCTATGCTTTTTTTAAATTATGGCTTTTTTCCAGTTTCTAATTAAAATTACTATTTAAATTCTATGGTATACTCTTCTAAAATGATATGAAAATTTCAACGTACATGGAAAATATGAAACTAAAAATTTATTTACTCTAGAAATTCTTTTACGCTTTTAAGACTGACAGTACTGTAGATCTGAAATCCGAAAATCTTTCAGCGACTTACATAAGCTACTTCTTTATTATTCACTAACTCACTGAACAAAATTTTATGCTAGGTAAGTGTACATAAAAAGCTTATTTTTCATAAATAAAACCGCAGAATTTCTTACTGTTTTTATTTACAAATTTTACAAAATTTACAAATTTTATTAGTTGTGCATTTTTGTTTTATTATGTGTATATTTAATACTGTCATAATTCATATGAAAGGAAACAATCTTTTAACTTAATTATCTTGAAAAAAACTTATGATTTTTCAAAAACGTTTAAGTCAACAGAGATTTCTAAATCTCCTTATACTTATTGTATAGTACTTTTTAAAATAAGACATTCAGTTAAAAATATTAGGAGTAACACTTTAAGAGGATTATTACATACAAATTTATAAGTTGGACAGTTGTAAGCCCTGTAACATCGGTGTATCCACATTAATTTTTTTTCCCTTGCGTCAAAACTTTCCGTTCCGATTTCAGAACACTGAACGCAGGGGCCAATAATGTGCATCTGAAAAGAGGTGAATCACCTACAAGATTGCTCGTAGCTAAGGTACTACGCCCATGCATGACTCACATACATGCACGCTGGCCCATGCAGACCGGAAAATAAATCAAATGAAATACTTTTCAAAGCGTAAAATAATAAAATAACTTTGAAGAATTAACAGATGCAAAAGGTTAACTGGGAACAACTGCGCTGAGGTTTAATATTAGATATTAGTATATATAGATTGAGTTTAAAAGACGCGATGTTAAGAACTAGAATAACTTAGAGTTAAGACCCATAGACTAAGCAAGAATATTAGCAAATACTAGAATTATTACATATGGCTAATACAACCTGTACACGCTACACCATTAGCCAGCAACAATATTACATAAACCTACGAAAGCAATCGTATTGACTTTCAAAGAATTATCCAATTTTTACCATTCATGTTCGCAGGCTCATGATTTAATGTACAACCCTTTTGTATCGCGTTAACAATTTCATGAACATACTGCAATAGCCCAAATTGTAATCTTGTTAAAAACTGTCACTGTTTCAAATGTAAAAGAAAACGGGAAAGTCATGGCACTTCCCCCTTTTTCCTGACACAGAGATGTCGAGAGAGAGAGAGAGTCCGCACTCTTGCCCCCAACACGGGTAACGGAATTTCTGATCCCCCAGGGCACCCTGAGCCGACTTCATCTCCTACGACAAGCAGAGAAAACCACAGTTGACCAAATACTACTAACATTTCGAAATACATTTACAACTAATAACGAATGGGAACTATCGGTAAACCTAAGTAAGTTAACGATATAATAGTTCACTAATAAAAAAAAAAATAGTGTTTTAACCACAGAAACCGCTGTTGTTAATTAATCATTCATGATTATTTATTAGTCTGATCAATGCTCACGTGTACAGGTGTAACTAGCGGAAAATCTAGAAATTACTATAGTTATCAATATCTAAACTTAACTACTACTAAGACTATTATTAATACCACGAGATGCTGAACATCTATTCAATCAAACCTAAATATTAAGCGATTTTCACCGCTTTTTTTGCATTGGGCTTGATTGAATGGGTTAACAATGGTTACTATTCGTTAATAATGATAATACCACATCTTTAGGTTTATATGGAGTTATGATAAAATCTTGCAACTTTTTGATGTAAAAGAGAAAGGAAGGGCACGAGTAAGTGAATCGCCTTCCCTTCTCTTGACACATAGAGGAGAACAAGCCGGATGTGGGATGTGCCAATTTCTGAGTGGCTAAGCTAGAGCAGTTCTAGCCCATTAGATTTTTGGCTATTGTCATTTTCACCCTCGAACGGTTGACTAAGTGGCTAGAGTATGCCTCTGCTATCTCACGGTCCTCCACGAGTGCGGTTTCAAATCTTCGATCACGGACACCTCGCGCTGGTTATTCCGCTGTACGTTTTATACTGAAAATAAAAGTAAGTCAACTTTGTATACTAAAGTATTAAGTTCTTTTCTTTTTTTTCCTCTCGGTTTCAAACGCGGACGTGTTTTTGTTAGAGTTCGAAATTCGGCATCAGTAAGTATCACGTTACGAAATTAAATAGACGAATTACTCCTCACGTAAAGTCTAGGACAATCACATTTACTCCGGATGGTACTGGTAGATCCTAGACCGGTCGCGAACTTAAACCATTTTGCCCCTCTTGCGTAACCTCTAGAGTGTAACTACCTTTGCTCCTTACGGTACTGGTAACCTCTAGATCGCGAACGGGATACGGTTTGACACATCACACCAGGTATCCTCGATAAATCCGAGGCGCGTCGCGAACGAGTGCATCGCATTATTGCTCGACAACCGCGTCGATTTAATCAAAACGATTGCCCTCACCCCCTTTCAAATACTCACACAAGAAAAATAACTACCCCTTAGCCCCGCGTCCCACCTACGCGCCCAGTGCGAGTCCCGAGTTACTAAGCGAAAGCTTAAACTCGAAAAGTACGTTGCGCTGACGTAACACCCTCAAGTCATTGCTAATTGCTTATTTTTCCAATTTTGTTTGATCCATTCATTTTTATTGACCGATTAATCAATTTACCAAGGTTTTTTTTTTAGAGCTACAGAATTTTTTTTTCTAATAATTTATTCATCACATTTGGAAAATAACTCATAATTGTTTTAATTATTTTCTAAATAAGTAAAAAATGAGAAGTTATACAGTTGCTTTTAAATTTGTAACAGACATTATAAACTTTAGTTCCATTTTATACTTTTCAGATTTAAAAATTGAATGGTTCGCATGTGTAATCAAATTCCATCCAACTAATATTACTTCTTCGGTAAAAAAAAGCCGTATAGTGCCCATAACTTCCATGCGAATTGTTATTTACACATCTTAGCATTTTACCAGTCGTACCACGATACGCAACTGCACCAACCAGTAATAGCTTTCTTGCTCAATTAATAGATTTTTTACAATTTTAGGGAACTCTGATAATTTGTTTTCATAATTATCTTCATTATTATTAAGGACACCAAAAGTAATTGTATCACCTGTAAAAATATAAATAAAATTGTTATAATACAATTTATTATTTTCCAGATGGTTTAAAAATTGTTGATTATAATTTATCAGTGGAGACTGTTTGGACTATTCTGAGAATCAAATTAATTCTGGTTTAAGACCACACATTTTTGTGACGAAATATCTCATATATAATGAATAACTTTTTGCTTTAGTGAAATAATACGGTATTTTGTATGACAAGCATGCCTTAAAGAAAAATTGTGATCGCCCTGGATGAGGTACGCATCAGTGATGAAAACTACTGTTTTGTACTGTAGGCGCCAAGTATGATTAACGTGCTCGAAGGGCAAGGCTATACGATCGTGACCGAGTTACAAACAACATTTTTCCTACCAAGGGTGCAAAGTGCTGTTTTTCCCCTGTGGTGTCCAATAATTGTTCGGTGCGCTAGGGTAGAAAAGTACTTAGGTCCACAGGGCCAAAAAGTATACAAAGTGTAGCCCTGATGGTAGAGGCCTTATATTATTAACACTTTGCACATATGACAAGGAATATTAGTTTTCAAGTTTTTGTCACAGAACTGCCATTGCCATCGGGGCTATTTTGCGATCTCAGGAACCTACGAAGCAAAGTCCGAGGATTTGTACGGTAGCTACCATATTTGATGGTACTTACATGCCGAATACAATTTTTCCTACCAAGGGCACAGTTATCGTCCAAATGCCATGAAAAATGCTCTAAGTCATTTCCTATCTTGGGTCATTTTTTGTACGATTGAATGTTTACAGGGCCTTTACTAGAAAAAATAGTGGTGGGCAAAAAAGCACCAGTGCTATTTTATTTAATCAGGGCTAGCCTATAGTCCTTTGAACTCTGCTTCACAGGTCTCTTGGGCCGAAAAATAGCCTCAAATCTCTTATTTTAGTAAATGCATTAACGAAGTACATTTTTTAAAGTGAAAATTAAACCTACCCATTTAGGTAAAATAATTTTCCACACAATCTTTAGATTCACATGCAGTGCGATTGCTTCTGTCACCTTTACAATATCCATGTGATGTCTTTGATCGTACATCTTCAATTAAAATACATACCAATTGTTTGATATTCATGTAACTGTACTCTAAATTGCTACATTTGGCTGTCTCTTAAGGCTAGAAAAAAGTTTGTATAATTGTTTTGCAAGCCACGTAGCATGAATCTCATTATAAATGTGATAAATTTAAGTATCGTCGTAAAAAGAATTTTTAATCAAAAATATATTAGCTAACACATTAGCTCTTGAAACATAAGTATCAGCGTTAAAATCTTTTATCATCAAATTTGTGACCATTAAAAAAATGCATTATTCGTCTAAAAAAAGTAAAAATTATACACATGTTTAGTGATTATTTTTGGTAGGAAAACAAAATTATTTTCAAGAAAATGTTAGATGACTAAGTAAGCAAAATAATTTGAACTCAATATCGATATTTTTGGAGGAAACTTCAGATTTTCATTAAAAATCGTTAAGTTTTAATTTGTTTGAAAGTTTTATACGTGAGAGAGGGCTTTAGAAGAAATAAAGTTGCGTGATAAAAATTTAATAACAGATATACTTTTATGGCAGGTGAAGGAGGAAATATTTCGTAGGCACCATACCGTATAAATGCAGTGTCATATTTTTACTGACTCAAATCATCTACCAATTTGACATTTTTTGAATCAGTAAGGTATCAAAAGCTAGAGTCAATTATTTAAAGTGTTGAAGCTAGGTCGAGTTGTACGTATTTAATCGTTTCAGAAGGATTACAAAATTGCAGCTAACTTTTACCTACTTAATGTTTTTAAAATTTTAATCAATCAAGTTATGAGCAATTGTTCAAAAAACAAAACAAGCTATGAAAAATTTTAACCTGGCAAAATATTAAAAGTTATTCATTTAAAGTGAACTTTTAGGTAAATAACAACATATATTAATACGGTATTATAATGTAAATGAATGAATAATTATTATTAAACATAGTAAGGACCATGAACTCGTATTATATAATCAGATAATATTAGGTGGATTTATTATTCCGAAGTAAGGCCTTTTCCAGTTTATGACAGTACTTTGAATAAATGGGAAAGCTGAGCTTGTTTAACATTTTTTTAAGGAAAATAGTTTTAGTCACATAAGCACCATCGCTATTGGAACCTGAAACTAGCAGCTGAATTTAGCGACTGGCCAGGGCACATAGATGGTGTGAAGAGGCCCCGTAATATTAAAAAACAACAATTATTGGATTCAGCCACAAAAAAGATTCATTATTTGAAGTATGTATTAAATATGTAAATTAAGTATCAAGAAACGGTAAAAAAAATGTTACAAAAAAATTAAACAGGTGGAAAAAATGATTTTCCGTAAAAAAACGTTTATAATTCAGGCTAGCATGACTCCAAAGACCCACAATTTTAAATACGTATTCTTACCATCGTTACTTATAAGTAAACATTATTTATTACCAACACTGTCCATTTCTGGGTTTCTGTAATCCTGCTGGCTCAAGTTATAAACGTTTTTTTACGGAAAATCGATTTTTCAACCTGTTTAATTTGCTTATAACTTCGTTTTTTCTTATCCTACTTTAAAAGGTAATAAAAATTTCAAGCGAATGTGATATTTAACATCAGTTTTTAAACAAAAACTTTAATCTTCTTAAATTTCAACAGTCTATAAAATTGTAAAGTCTGAAAAAATTTATAATTGAAAAAATGTATTATGAAAAAAGAAGCAAGAAAACGTTAAAAACACAATTTTTTAGTGTTATGATTATAATTTTTCCAAGAATTATTTGAAATACATACCAATCTCTGTAAAAATGGAAAATCTTCAAAAGCCATAAGTATAAAATAAAGAATAGAATCAAAATCACTGGTGTTCTGCATAACAACAGATTTCTCATATAACTTTATTGGTTGTAATATAAAATTGTTTCCTTTTTTAATAACTGGAATGCTTAACATCACCTTTTTTTTGTCCCAAATATTTTGCTACTCTGCAGCTACTGCTTTTTGATTGTGTTTTCTCATTGACTTTTTTTTTTTTTTTTTGTGGTTGCACCCCTAACAATTGAAATTCTTTATTTTGTTGATGATTATAACAATTTTTACATATTCGTTCTTTACCACAGTTTTAGAAACGAACAAATACCCAAAACATAAAACGGAGTTTTGCAATAAAAGCATAAATATGCACCACCAAGATCTCCGTTTGCACAGGCAGGACAAATCATTGCTTCAACAATTTTACTCTAAGCATTTGAATCTTTCTTCTTGCTTTCTACGAATGGTATTTTCTTTCCTTTCCAATGTTCTACTTCTTCTAGACCAGAATTTTTTTAAAGCAATCAAAACTAGCACATGCGGCATACACAATTTTTTTGTTAATTACGGCTGAACAATCTTTCAGTAAATGTGCTGCTCTATAACGCAGAGAACATTAACTTATTTGACTGTTATCATTTTAATGGCAAACAAAACAATTTTTCATATCAACGGGATCTAGTGTCTTTCTCTAAATCAGCTTGTATAATAAGAGTTTTTCCCTTAAAATAATTTATTTGTAAGTCAATAAATTTATCAATTCGAATAGGATTGTTTAACTTCTTCGTCAAATTATGTTTAATTTCATCAAACTCCCTTTTGACAGCACTACTACTGGCTGGTATTCTACCAAATTTAAATTTTGGATGTAGAATATTTCTCCATACAGGAATCAACGAAAAATCTTGAGTAGAATGTTGCACAGTTAAAGATTATTTATGCATTAATTGCAGGACCTTTTTCGTTAAAGTGAGGGGAAACATCTTTATACGATTCTGTACCCCATGGTTCCCAGAAATTTATCTTCGGTAGATTTTTCCCTTTAAATCATATATATTCATAAAGCTTTCTATCATACAATATTCGTCGTATCAGTTCTTCATCACTCATCTTTTGAAAATTTCATAGCAATATTTTAGAAAAGAAAGGTAGTATGTACGTAATATAAAAAATTGTATCAAAAAATGTCCCCACATTAGCCTCCATAGCTACATAAGCACAAAATTTAAATGCCTTAGGAGAAAAAAAAATGTTTTTACAGGAAGGCAAGATGAAAGTTAAAAGTTATTTATCTGTTAAGTAACAATGATTACTGGGAGTTATTTCATATGTTAATAAAAAGAATTTCTCATAATCAATGAATAATTATAACTGATTCGAGACAGTACGAGATCTTTAAATAATAAATGTATCAATAAACAAGTAATTAAATAAATAACGTATTTTATAAATATTTTACACTACGATTTTATAATCTCTTTGTAAAATATAAATAGTATGCATAGTGTGCGAATTTAATGATAATCTCGTAAAAAATCTTAATGGGTTTTGTATTATCATGAAAAACAAAACTTAGTAAGTACTACATTTTCCATCTACGTTTTAAGTATAAATATTTTATTTCTTATTTTCCAGATACCTCAATTTGGTGTGTGAGTGTTAACTTGATTACAGTCTTAGAAATAATTTTATTAAATTATACAATATAGCATACACTATGACTAGTAGCACTGCTATGGTGGCTAAAGAAATGACTTTTATCTGTTGTCACAATGTATAGACCATGTGGAGAAAGAAAGTGCCATCATGATTTTTGAACTGAAAAAGCTGCCATAAAAATTTTCTAATTAAAAAGATGTCACCAGTAAATAAATTAAAAATTTGTTTGATTTTAAATAATTTATATAAAAAAGGCGATAGTTGTAGTGTAAAAAACGTTTTTAATGCAATCTTTTTTTTACGATTGTGATGACTTTTTGGGATCAAACCATGCAAATATAACGATTGTTTTATTCAGATCCAAAGTCTTTTTTTAGCCCAAAAGTATAAACAGCATTTTTTACCAAAGCAATGATGTAAAAGTTTCAACTTTGAAGAAAAAAAGTTTGAATTAATTATTAGTTTTGTATTAATTTTAGTGTGCGGTAGTGTTTCTTAAGCGGTAGTGTGCCACGAAAGGAAAAATGGCTATCGCTAATAACGTGTCATCCAGCAAATAAATTTATGTTAAGAGGCCTAAATTTGTACATATATAACAAAAGATCTTTCGTACCGTAAAATGTTTCGTACCTGTGAAGAAATTTACCATCCATCTTTTTTTATTCAAACAGTAAGTAGATTCCTCATTCGTTGAAAAATCTTCAAACTTGCAAATACTAAGTAAAAACATAGCTTTAATTATTCTTTCAGTTTCTGTTATATCTTCGTTATTGCGACCATGTATAAACTTTTGACTGGTCGACTGTTAGCTTTCAAAATTATTTTGGATTTTTTTTCACATGTACAATATTAATTCTGATTCATGTATCAACTGGGAGATCATTAATACCCTCTGAATATTCATCAATATCGTTAAAGCGGAATACTTTAGAACTGACCTTGACACTTGACCTTCCTTGAAATGTACTCTAAATAGAATAAAATAAAAATAAAACTTGTATAATTTTTTATAGCTGTAATTAAGTTTTTGTATAATCGATTCTGTGTAAGTATTTACACGCCAAGATAACGATTTATTTACCTGTTGTATGGTGGCAATGTTAAAAACTTGAATATTTTCACGAAAATTTCGTCTCGGATTTCGGTATGTTTGACAAGATGCGCGATACTTTAATAGTGAACAAACCGTATCAATAGTGAACAAATTATATCTTTAGTGAATAAAGGAGCAAATAGATGTCAACAAAGTTAAAAAAAAAATTTTTTTTTTTGTGCTCCGTAAGAGAACTTCAGCAAGAAAATAACGTTGTTTCCCAACCTTGAACTTAGTTAGTGATTTGAAAATATTCACTTTTACATTCCAGTAAAATTTTTTCAAGGCACACGTTCGGGATGGGGCTTACTTTGCTCTCAATGCCAAATACTATGAGAAAAAAATAGTAAACACGAGTTTCAGTAGTGGTAACACTATTTTTCTGTAAATTACGTACAAAAATTTTGCATGTATTCAACCTATAGCCCTAACATTGCTTCTCATTCACTCAGGCCTGAAGACCTCTGGGTCAAGGAAAAACCCTAGAACCACTCTGAAGGAAAATTCCACGGAAAAACTTGCCCCAAAACGCCCGAGGTTTTAAAGGAACTTTTTCTGGTGAAAACAGTTTTTGAAAAATCTGCATTCACCGGGAATCGAACCCACAATCCCTAGAACGGTGTTGTATATGTACTAAGCACGTTTACTACTGAGCCAACACCACTTCATGCTCCTGAACTTAATTTTCTTCAAATTTTCTACTAACAGTATAAGCCGCTTTATGCATCGGAGAGGAGATACTACGAAGAGACTGGAATAAAACTCAATTTCTTTACTTTACTATGCATAAAAAAAATTAAGTAGAGGATTACTTTTATAGCAGACTTTGGACATCATTATTTGCCCATAAACGGACAGATTTCTGCAGAGGAGCTGGATCAAGGCGAAAAAGTCAATTAACGTACTTTTTTCCATTGTGACGTCAAGCACTTGCTCACGGTGAATAGTTGTAAGTGGTCAGGGGGAAACAAAAAAAGAGAGAAAGAGACAGTGTTTAGAGAGTTTATAATGCCTTGGGGAAAATCCCTATCTGGCCAAAAAAAAAAATACATTGGGATTGGCAAGCTTATAACTATTTCTTATTAGCTATAATTACAACAAAACCCAGAGGTGGGTGGGAGATTGTGATTGATAAATGATGCGTGACATAGTTGATGAAATCTCAAGACTCAGAAAGCCGATAAATAAGGCGCATGAAGGTATTAGGAGGGGGGGGAACCCATTATTAGGCCGCTTGCACTATCGGGAAGCCGGTCAGAAGTGCTACTGAAACTATACCAACACTATGCCCTCGCGTTTTATACGCTCGCTTCACTCGCTCTGGTCTCATTGATTAAGGATGTCATGGAGCATGGTTTTGAATAATGTGTAGGTGAAATCGGCAAGTTTGACAGGTAAAAGTAAATTTAGGAGATCAGAGGCTCCAATGTAAAAGGTATTGTCGCGAGCTGGGGCACGAGAGGGGGGACTATAAGTATCGAATGTGGGTGGCGTAAATTGCGGGGGTTTGAGGCTGTTTCGTGTGTAAGGCGAAGTTGTCCTGCAAGATATGCAGGGCATGGCGAATCACATCAAAAGGAAGACACCCAGGTGGTACTCGCGTCTACGTCGCACAGTGAGGCAAATCGCCAAAAAGCTGGCCAAAAGTCGAAAAATTAAGTAATTGATATAAAATTCAGTACGAAGGGGTTTTTGGGGTCGCTGATTACGAATTTTACATCAGTTGAAAATGGCTTCTTTGTTATCTTAGGTTTAAGTCCTAGTAATGAAATGAAAGGATCCGAGTGTAAAAGAAGTCCATTAATGATATCTTCGTTAGTCTTAGTGCGCGACAGTTTTCAGCTGTTGTCTCTTTGTGATAGTTTTGTAACCTTGGGTAAAGATTATTGAACTTCTACTGAAAATCGGCCAAGAGGTAATACGCAATGTCGTATCACTGATGCGCCATGAATCAAAATCTGAAACACAGTACAGGTTAGTAGATAATATGATTTTTTCCCGACACATACAAAGGTCAAAATTAAGATTGGTGATAAATTAACTTAGTCCTATTCGGTAGATTGCAAAATGTAGAGGTTATTCAGTTGTTCCGAACTTGAGTTTTGGCTTATAAACTTATACCCTGTAGTCTGCTAATAAGTTGAAAAAAAAATAGTTACCTTATGAACCTTTGGTGTCATGTAATACCAAGAGTACAACATTACATATCTCTCTGCGGTTTCAAAGCAATATTTTTTGAAAGCGATTTCATTAATTGTATATCCACAAGTTATTGTTATCAGTATATTATAAAATCTCTGTATTAGCTCATCGTCGATCCCTAACAAGTCAATTGAAATTAATCTTTTCTCAAAAATAGTTACAAAGTCAAAAATATTTATTTGTACCCGTTATTTCTGAAGATTTTAAATGGTTCTCAAAAAATCTTCGAGCGGTGTTTCCATCGTTAAAATTTTTTAACCCTTTTTTTAGNAAAAATGTATAAGTAAAATTAAAATTTCGTATGTCGATGGTAGTACTAATTTTAAGATAAAAAATTTGAAGTTTGTTAAAATTGTTTCAAAAAGTTCTAAAATGTGACTTGTAACATATTGATGTGGGTACATATACATACAGATACGCTTATTATATGCATTAATTGATGGACATTTCTGTGAGATAAAGGTAAATCGAGTATTAACTCAAAAAATAGTATTATTACAGTACAAAAAAGTTGAATTTTGACGAGAAATAGAACTCTGTCTGTGAACGCGGACGCATATACATGTTATCAAGTTTTAAGATTAACTTAAGTAGTTATGATCTAAATAGGCCGCAATTTTGTTGTTAGATTTGGGCTGAATGTCTCAGCTGAGGGTTTACAATCAGACAAGTTTGATCAAAGCGTAAAATTTTGAGAGCATTTTTAGTGCAGTGCTCATGGACAAAAAAAGCCCAGTTTTCCCGCAATACGTTTTTTTACATACATTTTATGACATGTATACACCATGAGACATACTCAGACTACCCTTTTATTAGATTAAAAATTTTTTAAACAAAATATAGACGATTAATAAGTGGTCACAATTATGGCTCTGAAAAAATTATAAGGTACTATAAATTTAATTTTTTTGGTAAATGCCGTATGGATTTAAAAACAATTTTTTGATCTGAATCATCAAAATTAGTGTAAGAACTTGTACAACATAAGTTATATCTATAGAATAGGCAAAATTTAGTTCTAAAATAGGAAAAAAATTTTTAAGT
>NW_019379937.1:103393-126770 GCF_000648655.2 Copidosoma floridanum
ATCAGGTGATAGGCACTTAAGTTATTAAAAATTATTTAGTTAACGAAGTAGCCCGTTAGCGCCCCGGGTCATTAGGTAATAGGCGCTTGTGTTAATAATTAAAACTTTATTATTTAATAGAGAGGCCAGTAAGCACCCCGGGTCATTGGGTGATAGGCGCTTGTGTTCATAATTAATACTGTATTACTTAATAGAGAGGCCATTCAGCAACCCGGGTCATTGAGTGATAGGCACTTGCGTTATAATATTACAATTTTAAATTTTCGCGCGTCTTTGGCAATGCCCCTTCACTGCTGTGCTGTCTGCTCGACGGAACATTGTCCCTAGATCGTATAGCTATACAAACGATCTAGGGAAAAAGTTCCGATATTGAATCCGCCTAACCCAACGCTGGTCGTCGCTGACTGGCAATCTCCCTACTCATCTCTGGTAGCAGGCTAGCAGCCAATGAGCCTTAAGCCACCTTTTTTTTGTATATCTGATCCATAATCTTCGTTGAGTATTTACAGATAAGCTAAGCGTTAGACACGCGTTGCAGATTTTAATTTTTGACAAAAATTTGTATTTCATTACTGGTTCTCCCTAAGTGAAAGTAACCCTGCTCTGGGCGGTCTGGATTTTTTACTTACCGAGCACCAGAGGACGTAAAATCGTAGACTCACCATGTTTGGAAATTAAGAAATGTCCTATAGGTTTCACATTAACCCGTTTATTTATGTAAACTCTGAGAGTCAAAAAATTGCCGTAACTCAGGTCACATGCAAAATTTTTTATCAAAAAAATGTTTGACGATGTTACGACATTCATTTTTTTTCTGGAGGGAGTAGTACAATTTTTTAGGGGTACATTTTTGGGTAGTCGAAAGCTAGAAAAGTGCAATTGGGATTATATGGCACATTTTATATTAATATATAGTCATAGAGATACAAGGATAGAGTGCGCTAATTATACTAATGCACGTAAGGGGGAGCGATACGGTAAAAGAAAGAGATGGTCGCCGAGTGTCCTCTCCACCTCTTTCTAGCTGAACGCTGTGATTGGCTGCTGCTCAAGGTGATATTCTGGCCGTTAGTGGCAGTTACAGACATAGATTATTGCCTCTTGAGCATCAGCCAATCACAGAGCTTGGGTAGAAAGAGACAGAAAGGACACTCGGCAACCATCTCCTTCTTTTACCGTATCGCTGTATTCAGCCTCTAGCGCACTCTATCCTTGTATTTCTATAAATTTAGTTTACGAAAATACATTAGATCCGTATGTTGAATTAGGACTCTAGCTTTTGTGAAAGTTGCGGCAGTAATTTTTTTTACATCAAAGCTCAACTGCTAGTCTCTGAAAATTTTTTTTTTATCACGTCTCAAAAGATTTATTAGTATTTTAAAAGTTCTGTATGGCCAATACTATAAACTAGTTGCTGCCAAGACTAATGAATAGAAAATACAAAATGGTATTTTTAAGTATTATTTACGACAAGATAAGAAACTTATGCACTATCTAAAAAAATAGACCTGTAAAAAATGGTTATTTGACTCAAAAGTAATACCAGCTGCAATTTTGTCGACTAAATTCTTACAACAACAATTACTTACATTCAAAAATTAAAGTCGTGGTAATTTTTAGATGTACACGTATCACTTATTTAACGTAATTATTTTTTGTAAATAAGATTCCAGATAAGGTATTAATATATTGTTATAATAGCAAAATAAACAAATATAAATATTAACTTAAAAGAGCACATGAAATATATAGAAAAATTGTCTTTGACGCAATCCGCAATCTGCAGCTCTTTTCTGCAAACGTGTGATCCCGACTTAAGTGTATAGGCCCTTAAGTTGCTGCGCTTTGAATGTTAGCCATGAAGTAAAATGATTGCATATAAAAAATGGACAGAATTGTTGATTGTTACCAGTTGAACAACGCTGCGATGTGCCAGTAACGTTACGACTCTTGTGATTATTATACTTTTTTCTGTGTTTAATCCAAGAGATCACCGTAAAGGTTCTTTAAAATACGGATTTTGCCGTTTTGTGTAATTAAAACATGATTGCTGTACCATTGTAGAACGCTTCGAGTTATATTGTATATTATATTATGTATATTTATGTAAAAGTTTGTAAATATAAAGGTTTAGTAATTTTTGTGCATAAATGCACATATGAGTTCACACACAAATACAAAATCGTCTGGCTTAACAACAAATCTGGATCTGTAAGGTATTAAAACGCAATGGAACAACTACAAAGCAAATTCCATCACTGACGTTCCAGATTAAATATAGTAACAGCTTCTTCAAAACCAGAAATGAATGAAATACAAAAATGTTCAATTTTTTTACGTGAATCAAATAGTCTGACACTGTAAAAAAAAAAAATTTCGTTCCATTACTTAAACTCAAAATCTTTCAGCATGTTTACTAGTATATTAGATGTTAAGTTTTAAAGATATAACCATAAATAATACCAACTCTACTGCTTACGACTGTTCGGAGGTGTTATGCATCCATAATAATGATGAAATAACTTGCTCTGCATTGACATGACAACAGGTACTTAATACAATTTTTATAATAGAATTTGAACCTGTTATAACTTATTAACATTTTAACATTCATGCTTTTTTATTAATATATATTGAAAGATAAGCATGTTTAATTCGTAGTGAGTATCAAGCTTACATCACATATCTTCCAGTTATGAGTAAACATATATGTTGATACATATTTTAAATAATAGATTCCAGGCATCTTTAAGTTCCTGTAATATTTTCAAAGACAAATTTTGATACTGATTTTCTCAAATTATGTGTTCAAAATTAGTTGTAATTTTTTTGTATTATTATGTAAAATGTAAACTAAAAAGAGACATTTTTACAATTCTAGACTAAGACGTTCCTGGAAAAATCAAGGCTGTAAATGATATATACAAATATATATATATAAATANTGACTGACTCAAATTTGAAATTTTTTCAGATGCTCAGTCAAATCTCTGATTTTATTGATAAAAAACTTAAACTATGTTTGTCTTTTTTTTGTATCAGCTCGAGTATTAAAACACCCATTGTTTGTTTGAGTTTAAATAGAAGTATATTGCCTCCTGTAAACATGCATATTGCTATTCACATAGTATCAGATAAAGTAGTTTAGATGTTAAAAAATAAATTGTTCATTACACTGAGAATGGCGATGTAGCAAAATACATAGTACACAAGTCATTCATACTATTTAAAAAGTACGATAATAGGTCTATTTCAAAATTTCATATTTATATCACATTAATAGTAAACTCTTTTTGTAGTAATTTAACGCTTAAACTATCAAAGAATCTCAAAAAAAAAAAAAAAATTTTCAAACAAACGAAACATTATTAGAGTTATCACATCTGTTTACTTAAGTACATGTACCTAGTCATATTTTAATTTGCTGTGTCAACAAATAATTTTATAGTTCTTAGCAAAAGTAATGAAAGGTTGTTCGTGAGAAAGTATGTAATGTAAAGATGTAAAAGCTTTTGTTTCCTTAAGGTATATGTTACATCAACTTTATTCTTGTTGTAGTTTGTAAGTTAAAAAAAAGTATGATCAGCTGTTTTACGTTTACTATCATATTATCAAATAGTGTAAGTATGCCAGTGAAATTAAATAAATAAGGACTGTTTTTTAACTTTTACACAGACCAGAATTGACACAGTTAACTTTAATTTTTTCTGGGTGAGAAAACCTGTTCTGAATTTAATCCTATTTGGGATATGAAGAACAGTGTAAAATTAATGTTTCAATACGCAAAAATGACAAAAAATCAATTTTTGGTTTTTGCTCTTAATGCTTGGTAATTACAACTAACGGACTTTTATAATTTGAAAGTAATAGTAATCTGAACTGTTTAAGGCTAATTCAATTTAATTTTGTCAACTTATTCAAATATCAAATTTTAATATATTTTTAATAAAAAAAATGCTCTAATGTATTGAAAAATTTACAAATACATCTTTTGTAATTCTGAGTATATCATGTTTTTCATTTAAAAAATGTTAATTTTTTTATAAGACTAGGAGTCTGGGCCTCCTGCGCTGTTTGTGCATCAACCCTTGAAGCTTATTCTAATATAAATATTTGGCTGTACTTTCAAATACAGCTCCCTACCAAATGGGCTGAAAATTTCTGTACTTACGTTTGTCGCATGGTGTAATAAATACATAAGGTGGGCTCTTCAGCCACCGAACCGATCAACTACTCAGGAGGCTTGGAACAAGCGACCTTCCATATTGGATTTTCTACGAATGCGCGTAGAGAGCGCGTTGTTCAATTACTGCTACACATAAACAAGAGTACAGGATAAAAAATTTCCTCACTAAGTAATATGTTTAAAATTTGTTAGATGCACTGTTTTATGTATAAATATAATTCTATATAATCATCTGGTTATTTGTAAAATGAACAATGAATACAGTTTATTGAATATTTCAATAAACAAATTTTACAATTTTTCTTTTTTATGAGGATTTTAACAATCAGAAGTCGGTTTTTTTGTTCGTCTCTGGCAATCTAATTTTCGTTATCGTACGTACAAAGCTTTTAATTTAATACTGCTTTTCGAGGTGAGCTGTATTTATTTTCAGAAATAAAGTGTAAGTAGTTAAACAACGCGCTCTTTACGCTCATTGGTGGAAAATCCAATATGGAAGGTCGCTTGTCCCAAGCCTCTTGATTAGTTAATCGGTTTGTGGCTGAAGAGCCCACCTTATGTATTTATAACACCATGGTTTGTCGAAGCGCTGAACAAGAATATGATGGTCATAATGACCAAAAAATTGATCATATGGTCAAAAATTGTCTTAAAGTCAAATTTAAATTATTACTTCTTAATTATGTAGATTCATTTGTTCAATAGAATAAGAATTATAGAAATATTTACACTCCTTTAAAAGTCTTACTGACAATCAAATGAACAAGCTTAATTATCAAGAAGTATCTATAATTATTTTTAATTTTGTCCAAGATACAGAAATTTATGTCTGATTATTTGTTAAAACAGACCAATTTATAATTTTGGACAGTGGCAACGCCATAAAAATTCGCTCAGGTGCTCTGCCAAACTTTCTTGACGTACACCTCCACGTCCACGACTCACTTTTTGACGTAAATAACGCCAAGAGGACTCGATATTTTGCGTGTACGCTCTAGTTTCCGGATCCGCAAAGTTTTTAGCGTGGTTTACTGTAAAATTTTTATAACCTTTTTGTTCTTATTTTAAATAACTTACTATTAACTATTGAAATTTCAATTTAGTAATTTTGCAATATGTTGCTATTTGTAAATTTTTTGATCGAACCTACAGTGTATTGATCATCATTTATAAGGCTACAATGTATATTCAATTTTTAAAAATTCCAATATTCTTTTACTACCATTTTGCACAATTCTAATTTTTATGCTTTTTTTGCCTTTATTGCTTATTTACAAACGATAGAAATAATAAAAAATTTTTTCTCAAGTTCTTATCCTTAAGTATAAATATAACCCAAAGAACTTTTGCATGCAAATTTTTTTGTATATGCAACTTGTGACGTTGTAATTTCGGCCCCGAAATCGACGTTTTCACGTCGACACGAAGCCGTCCCGATACAACGCACTAAAACACATCATATCACGTGCGACACCTAAAGCAACGAAACTCAACGACCCAATACTCTCTCGAACGCCTTGGCTTGGCTCAGCTCTGCTCTCTCGATGTAGACTCCTTACCTAGAGGAGGCCCCGCCGCGGACTGTCCGTCGGGTGGCGGACAGTTCCCGAGGGAAATGATCAGGAGGAGAATATTTCACACTCGTACAAATAAACACACTAACATGAATTTCACTTTTAGACTATTCTTTATTTCATTTACAAGAGATGAACACTTCTAGAAAATCGACGCTACCTTCGGCGCTAACTCGCAATTCGCAGTACACACACACACACACACACATCGTTGCTCTTATACCCCGCCATCAAACACCTACTTGCAACTACCCGCAAACGCACACCCACAGTTCCCGCACTCGACCTAGAGAATGGCTAGCTTTGAGGTAACGACAACCCGGTTCGGTTACGAGAGCACTTGGCTACAACGACACGCCTTCGATCACGAGCTACCTTACGCATCAGCCCGATGACGAGGACATCTCTTGGTCTGCAGGGTGTCCTACTGGCGGCTTCACCAGCTGGTTTACCGAGTCTCCGACAACGCTGCAGACACTCACACACACCAACGAACTCTACGACGTCCTACCGCATCGGTCAGCCGGCCCCTCGCCGACTGCCGAGACTCGTACAACTCTTCACTTCGAAACACACACGCTTTACGTCCTACTGCATCGGATAGTCGACCTCTAGCCGACTCCCGAGACTCAGACAACGCTTCGCTTCGATACACACACACTCTCACACGCACTGTTCCCGTCATCTCAAATGCCCTGAATTACCCACGATTCAAGCGATCACGCCCACCAAGCTCTCTTCCCCGATCCGAACGTCTTACTCTCGAACCAACGAATTCTCGCTCTCACTCTGTTAGCAACCTCGACCCCCCATTTACACTTTTTACTCTCCTTCGCAACCTCAACAAAATCCCTCGTATCTTCAACCACACACACTCATCCATACTTTCGCTTTTTCCCCTTACCCTCGAAACATCCTACGCTCACACCACCTCACTTCGGCGCCACATACTATGTCCCTCTCCCTCACTTTCCCACTAGTCTCTAACCTCACCACACACTACGCGAAATACCTCTAGACCACCATCTCCAGGAAGTTGTTGGCATCGTGTCCTCGCGATGTCGCCCACTGCCATCCTGCTCCTCGTGATTGCGTAGTCTTTAGCCAGGCTGCAGATGATGCCTGCCGTGGATCGCCAAGAGCTGGTGACGGACGTAGGTTGAGCGACGTCTCGGTGGCGCACACGCTCTACATCCTTCCCTCTCGATGGCCCGTCAAGGAGTCCCCTCAGTCTCGCTGCTCGCGTCCTACTGCATCAAAATCTCTTCTATCTCTCTTCTTTCCCCTACTTCACTCACACGACCTAGTTTGCGCATGTCTCGCTCTTCCCCTTAACTACACGTATATACACAACTTCCTATAATCCCGGCGAATTACAATTTTACAGAAGACCTGATTCACACTAAAATATACACGTATATATATCTCTGCGCACACGGTACTAACATAACATCACTTATAGTCCTTTAAAATGCACCTTTTTTCTTATTATTGCCGCTTTTTTCCGCTCGCGCTTCTCTTTGCTCGTCTCACTGGCTATATGTCTCCGTCGTCGTCTCCTTCTTTCTAGTCTCAGCTGCTCTCTCGTGGCACTCGACCTTGACCTCGCTGTCCTCAATCCCTTTTATGGTCTTCGGTTCTTCTCTCTCCTTTGGCTCGTAGTTCGTGGCACCGAGAATACACATTAAGTAATGTGTTAAAGATTTAAATATAGAAAATATATATGTTATTCTGAGACTCGGTAGCCGCCAATGACTTGCCCCGAAATATAGGTATACAGTGACGTGATAGCTTTAGCTACCACGTCACAAACTTTTAAAAAAATAATTAATAAAAATTGAAAAAAGTGCTAAAAAAATTTTACTTGGTATTTAAGACAGTCCAGAGATGATTGAAGTTTCCTACCTTATAGATCATGTTGATATAATTCAACGGCATCACAACATTATTTATTTGTAGATCAAACGAACTTACCTGTAAGTGCAGTTCGATCACAATTATATGAAGGAGCCTCGTTCGAAGAGATCAAAGAATATATACCTTCTTTTCTCCGATAGATACCATGATTTTAATGTAAAGACAAGAAATTTACTCCCCCCTCCTTTGTATATGTAGTGCCTCGCTCACGTCCCCCTCGCTTCATTGGTGCTTTTATCAATGTTTACAAATGAGGTCTTGACTTGTGTTTTTGCGTATTTGGAGGGAATAGATCTCATCTATCGAGGCTTCTTTATATGAAAGTAATCAGACTTCACTTACAGGTGATTTTGTTTTATCAGCAAATTATATTTTATAGCCTCGTTCAAAGAAATCAGAGAATGTAGCTGTTCAGAAAAACACATATCATGACCTAATTTTTATTAGGTAGAAAGACCAGTTAGATTGTCGGAAGGAGTAGGAGCACTGAGTAACAAACAGAGAAAACTCTTAGTGGTCACCGATTCGTACAGTCGAACAAGTAGATAGTGAAAGCGTACAACAGCAAGGCGAAAGCAATGACAGCTTTTCGGAAGACTTCTTATACTGACAACTAGAACTCACAAATCCCACCAGACGCTTTTTGTACCGAAAAAGACGACACGGGTAGATAATTATATATTAACATACTATATTTAGAGTACACGTGTAAGGGGTGCTCTATGTGTATGTGCACGAGAACGTAAAGGGACAAACTGATATGGGGAATGCGCGAAGCCTCAGTTCAACGATGAACGCGCATTAGCTGCGGCGGCGCTTAACGGTCGACCAGGAGAGGGGACTCATTTGAGAGAGCTCAGAGCAATGAGCTCGGGAGGCTAGTCTCGGGAGATCGCTTCCAAGAAAAGTACTCAAGGTCCCAAAGGGGAGATCGGCAAGGGATTACAAATCGACATCTCCAAGGGGACGACGCAAGGCAAGGAACGACGGGTCCATACGGCATCGATCCAGCTCCAGTGATTCTTGATTGCTGCCGAACATCTAGCGCCGTCACTACACGCTGCTGCACAGTGAAAAAAAAAAAAAAATATCAAGTGTTCCCTTCCTATTATGGTAGGGGTAAACGGTACAGTTATTGACACCTTAAGGTAGTGATTGACCCCTGTATAATTTGTATATCTATATATAAAGGCTCCATTTAAAAATGCATGTGGCGGTCAATCACTATCGGGGGCTCAACAACTGTACCGTTTACCCCTATCGTCTTCTCACCAACAAATGTTGATGAGTTCAGACAAAGGACATAAATTATCCCTGGTTGCTTAATTGATCCAACCAAGTGGTGGTCCTGAGTCGGCGACCAGTAACGAAGGAGGACTATTTTTTTTTGTGTGTTAAGTCTCTCGATGCGTAGTGGTTTTGCTTGGAGGAAGTTTTCCGGTGTTTCCTTAGGTTTTTGTTTTCTTGTGTCGCATTTCTCCCGGTATTAGATTCGTGGTTGGAGAGCTGAATATTTTTTCCTTGTGAACAGGTGAATGACAAGCGTTGATCCCACTTTGTGAAATCATTTAGTTGACAGGTAAAAATCTCCGGCTGCTCAGTCAACCGAGAGGTGACCTACTGACCGTTTTCTCAGTCATCCCTAGAGGTCGTTTCTTTTTCTTGTCAAAAATACATTTTATTTTTGAGATTTTTGATCGTGTAAACGACGATCTCATGTTGTAGGCCGTGCAGTAGTATTACCTGTACGTGTACGAAACATCTGTATTTTTTTTTTTTATTTCGAATTTTTGAATCTTGGTTTATTAAGAAAAAAGTAGAAAATCAAGCCCTAGTGCATTCTAAGTCTGCGTATCATTATGTATAGCCCTCTTGTATTGACGATTATATATTACTATTTTCCATTGTAAACATGAAATGTCACGCACTCTACTATGAATAGCGTTCTATTGTTGATTCCTATTTTAAAGTAGTTTGTAAGCTTACTGGGAAGGAAAACAATTTTGTCCGTCGAACGTTACGAAGTTGGGTTGAGAACGTATGGGAAGCATTCCGTAAAATTAGTTATATGTAAAGTATCATTTTCTTAAAATTCTTTTCACGTTAATTTTTATGAATGCGATTAAATCTGAATAGTGAATCTTTTTTATTTATTTTTCGGCATAAAAGTGTATTTCATGCAGTTATAAGAATTTCGAGAATTATACTCCTTATGATTTTTTCTTTTATTATTTCAACAACGCAGTTTTTTTTTATATTGTATCCATTTACTTATTTCCATACTAAAATGTTTTTCTTTGAGTTTGACGCTGAATTTGAAAACACGATTTATATTTCTCTCTGATTTTGTCTTATTTTGTTTTCTTTTACAATTTGAATAAACATCAAATTTTAATTAGACTTCACTTCGTCTCTGAGCATTATTTAGTGTCTCTATCCTCAACTCCTCTGTCCACCGCAATTGTGTCTCACTACCACCCTCGTGTCACTCTTAAAAAAGTGACCTTTGCAATATATATATGTATATATACACCTCTACATTATAAAGTTATTTCACCGCCGCGTCGTGTCCAAGGATCGGCCATTTGTAGCAATGAAGGAGAAAGGAGATCACCACCTACGCAATCTTCCTACACCCGCACACGTAACCAAATTTGCCACCCACGCAATCCCCCTACATGTGGATGTTTTGTTATTGTTTAGAGATGAGGTTTTGAATTGTGTCCTGCAAATTGGAAGGGAATGGATCTTTTCAAACGAAGCTTCATCATATAATCGTGGTCGAACTTTACTTATAGATTATTTCATTTTATCTACAAATTATAATTCGTAGCCTGGTTCAAAGAGATTAAAAAAATGTAGCTGTTCAGAGATAACAACTTTAAGGCCCGGTTTTTCTTGAAAAAAACAAAACTCTTTGTTGAGTTCAACTTGTTACATGTATATAATTGATTAGTATAAATTATTTTGGATAAGTATTGTGTGAATTCAATGTTTTTATATGTATTTTGTTATTTGTTTATTTTTTTCTTTTTATAGTAGAACACACGTAGCAAAGCTTTGGTCACGTCTAACAAGTCTGCCGTCTGCCGTAAAAACTAGTGAAAGTAAACGCGTTTTCTTCTGTAATCATTTTGTATGATATGCTTAAGGCTAGAAGAGGGACTGTTTTATGACTGAGATCTTGAAGACTAAGACTTTCGAGGGGATGTGACATCCTGACGTTCAGTACTGCATTCACATCCCACGTAAAATCATATTAGAGTTCCGAAGGATTAAATCGAAACGCCCCTTTAAGCAGTCTATATACCATCTTATCTCCGCCCAACGATATGTCTTCTGATACTAATAACACTGTGCACCTTGTGGAGTTGAGTATGCCGTAGGAGGCTCCTGTTTTGAATAGTGATGTTAGGAACTGCAGTATATTGGTTCTTGAAGTGTGAAAGGAATTTGTCCGGTTGGTTACGCATTAAGCCTCGCGTTGCTTGAGCTCTGACTCGTACTGTCTGATAGTTGCAAGAGCAAGTAAACTCAAGACTATATCAACTACGTCCATAGGCACTACGTTTAGGTTGAAAGACGTCCACATGAGTTCGGCCATCAAAGTGAGATTCTAAGTGCTTGAAAGGAGAATTGTAGATTTGTCCAATTAATCGTGAACGCGTCGATTTGATATGAAACTGGAGAAGAGCCCCATGATATGAATTTCCTACATTCCGCATTAGCTATGGATGCAAGTAGGTCGGTGTTGAAGTAGCCGAACTTTTTTTCTACAACGTCGATAGTGGCGTTATTTAGGATCCACTATATCGTCATTGCGCACGCGAGACAGCGTTTTTGCGTGACAGAAAGTATGAGGCCAGTAGAAAATTCTTAATGTGCTATACTTAATGTGCCGTTTACTCTGTTTGTCGTCCCAGAACCCGTGTACTTCGTTCGCCTTTCGGTAGAGCTCCATCCACTGTCTGAAGCATCTGAAAATATCACGCGCCCCAATTTCAAAATTTTTATGGTTTTGGGGTTTTTGGTGTTTTGAAACCACCACATTAGTTCTTTAGTTCTGGAATAATTAATTCCGACTGTGTGACCCGAGTGCAGAGGTTTCCCAAATTTATTCTAAAGGCCTTAAGTTTCTCTCTCAAAAAGTCTCATGTTTATTAAGCCATATTCTACGCCTTGGCTAGTAAAAATTAATCTGCGTATTAAAACTAAGGAAGATGAGGTGAGCCCGAAAGGTAGGCAATTAAATTCATACATCACCCCGCAAACTTAAAATTTTAAAATTTTTTGCACGACTGATGTATGTATGTAAAAATATCAAAAGTGCTCTCTTTGGCTTTGATTATTGGTTTTTATAGGTAAATTTGCTAGCTGTACGGTTTTCAATTTGTTTTTTCAACATAGTGGTCTTAAAATATGAAAAATGGCAATATTTTTGGGCGATTTTGCGATACTTTTGGCTTGTTTTGCAGAAAAAAAAATTTTAGGTCTTTAAAGATGCATTCTAATGCTATAAATATTTGTGATAATACGTGGTTTAAAATACTGTATGGTGTTTGATTTATTTTATAATGGTTGCTTGAAAATATGGAAATTATAGCAATATTTTGTGTGATTTTGCGATATTTTTTTTTGTAGCCCACAAGAATTTTATTTTTAAATGATTTATTTTCAGACCTTGGATAATGCTGGCATCATGTAAATATGAATTTATATATGCACATCATAAATTAAATAAATATTTTTTGAGTTAGTCTTACGTTTTAGTACTATTTGTCAACCATTAATTTTATTACAGGTTTACAATTCTTTCGCTAATGTAAAATGTGGAAGTCTTAACTAATATTCTCTAGTTTGATTTAACCATGGCCCGGTACCATAATTAGAAACAGTACTATTTAAGTTAATTAATTACTATGATAAATTATCAATTATACTACAGTAATAAATAATTGAAAGAACAAAAATATCATGAAACCAACATATTTATTTTTTAATGTATGATAAAATTGTAAAAAACCAATCAAAAAACATTAGCTCAAATTTTCCCAAAAAGAACATTAAATCATAATCAAGTTTTTTCACTAACATACGTGAATTTCCATCAACATGTTTTCAGTTCATTCCTAATAGACATGACTAATAGATACTTTAATATTGCAGAGTCACAATATAGTCTTTTGAATCTGAAAATCTTCTTATAGTTAATTCTTTTTCTGTTGTTACTATAAATTTGTGCCCATTGTAAATATTCGAAACACGTTTAGCTTCAGAAAATCTTTTTTTCAGGTGTCTCTACGTTTTGTATTGCTCCTATTTTTTGTAAAATAGTATTTTTAAGCTTCCCTTTTAAAAATTTCTCTCAAACCATCTCAGACGGAGTTTCCATGAGCCGTCGCTTGGCAATGCCACTCAACTTAAACGTTATAGTACATTACGATACTAGTGCGTGAGGAAGGCGATTGACGCGTGTGTCAATCACCTAATTTCTCGCACGTGTGGTTTATGAGCCTCGATTATGAGCCATCTGTTGTGGCTCATAATCTCGTTTCCCGCGCACAGCGCGTGGCGTGTCGAAAAAGTCTTGTGGTGAACTAAATTACACATTTGAAATCTATTTTTGAAGTGTTGTTTGGCGCCATCTGTGACTTAAATGATATTTCTAGTTATTGGATTTATTTTTTTTTATTTTAGGAATTATCCTTCGCTGGATCACGTATACAGCAGTTGTTTTATGAGTCGTCCTGTTTGACAATATTATATAACGACTGACCTGAATAATATTGTTAGAATTATAATAAAAAACGACTCGAAGTACTGAACATTAATTATTATTGCAATAAAAGACTTGTGCTGCGTTTTGTACAATGTACGAAAAATTTTCGAAAAAATCCATTTCTACGAGTCCATTTAATTATATATAAGATTTTCCATTTGGCCGGACACACACGCTTGCTGATTTTTAGATGTAAAAAGATAAGGTAAGAATTTTCTAAAAGTATCAATCCAAGTAACTGTAGAATCCTCTATGGGAAAACATTCTTTTTCTAATGTATACTTATCTGTTGTTTGTTACGTAATAAAATTTAATTCTTTAACACCCTGTGACTAAAAAAATAATGTGAACATAATCAGAAAATAAATCATCCGCAGGACATACTTGACATTCATTTAAAAAACATTTTGGCCCTGGATTTTCGCACATTAAGTATTCAAAATAATCTTTACAGGCATGAGTAATACTTTCTTCAGTCATTTTGTGTAGGTTTGATGCATCACTCATATTTTTAAAATTTCCGTGTACCGTGCATACGCATACGCTATGCGTGCCTTCGGCACCTGCAAGTATGCACCATGCTGGTCTTAACTCAGCAAACTTACTCAAACTGATAGGTTTTTCAGGATAAAATTTCTTGAATTGCTTATGTAAATTGCATACATCAGGCAATTGTAAGCTTTTTTGCATTTTTTACTTCTCACCATCTGTCCTCACTTTCATAACATCTTTTTTATTTGCCATCGTACGATTATTCAGATCTGACTAATAGAAATTTATAACTTTATCAAATCTTGACGTTGATTATCCAGATATTTCAGGTTATAAATCGGAACAGTACTGATTCTTATAAGACTGCACGTTAAAAGTTTATAAATAAAATTATCAATATGTCACTTTATAAGCTATAAAGGGACTTTAAATTTGAATCAAAGGTTGTCCATACACTAGTTCATCTCTGTTTAAAGTATTATCAATATATTGACGTTAATTCTCTAAGCGAGTAAACTTTCTTAATAAGATATTTTCCAATATGAGTTACTCGCAAAATTTAATCCCATAATTATTTATATCCATCGAAAATACAAAAATGCAAGAAGTACTTGATAAATGTGACACATCCAATACTATAAAAACAAATTTAAAATTAGAAATCCAAAACATTTTTAAATTGAATTTGAATCTACTAGCGTGGTGGAAGTTTTTGTATATGGTTGTTTATAAAAAAAATTTTATTTACCTAACTTTGTTTTTATCATGCTTGAATTATCTTTTATTTTTCTTTGTGTATATTTATCAACATATTCAAGCTGTAAAACATTAATTTTCGTTAAAGAAATTTTTTCTTTTATATGCAACCATACGCCTGAACTGCCACCACGTTAACAAAACAGAATTTAATTTCGTATGTTTTTTAGGTAAATGAGACAGACGTGCTTGTTAAGGTGGTTCTTTCATGAAACGATTGTGAAGAATGTCATAAAATCCTCTCTCCAGTACAGTCTCCGTACACAAATACTCCAAGGTTAAAAGCCAAGCTATCCGCAGCTGATGGATCTCCATCGTCAAGAATAATAATAAGGAATAACTGGAAATTTGACCACTGGACCTTTTCAGAGCCATTATAAGTATTTACTTTCACGACTTAACCATTAATCTCATCGCTTCTTTTAAGGGCCACCTAAGTTTAAACTACTTTGCCAACAAATCATTTTTACTACTATTTCCGGAAATGATTCGTCGACTATGTAAAGCCTGCCACTATTAAACTAAGTCAGTCATTCACTGGCAGACGTCTTGAGCGGAGTTGTTCGTTGCAAGGCTGGGAACCCTAGTGACCGACGACCCTATATTACCCTCTTGACTCTAAGCATTCAATCAGGAATCACCGATCCTCTCCAAAGTCTGCACTGGGCGAACCTAATGGCTATATACGAAAAAAAAACTTGAACCAACGAGACAGTCTCCAACGAACAAGCATCACGAACCAATGTCTCCACTTTAGATCACTAAAACAGCTGAGTCTACAAAAAAAGAAGGGGCTTTAGACAACAACGTCTTTGACGTTGTACCAGGAGACATTGGGAAAAAGCTCTACAACTTGCTCCAAAACCTTACTTGTTATAGTTTTCCTTCCAAACAGAGTGATGCTACAGTAACAGGCCAGAGAAAATCACCCTGAGGTTTAGAGGCAATCACGTTTGCTTGAAACTTCAGTCAAAAAAGAGTTCACTCAAGAAGCTTACTGGTCCTTTTCAGGGTCATCGGACGTCGAACTACCTTGCCAACAAATATATTGCTACCTAATAAAGTTGAAAAAAATAGCCTTTATGGCTCACAAAAATCTTAACTATCCCAAAAGGCGCAAGAAGTTAAATTGGAAGGATAACTTTAAGGTGGCTCTAGTGGCCTCTATGTTAAAATTATAAATAACCCAACCGAGGTTAATGAAATTGAATTATATTCTTTGAATTCCCATCTTTCTATTCATATAAAAAAAAATTACGGTTGACGATGAAAATTGTAAGAAATCATGCTTACAAAATCGCAGTTTTAAGATGGGTTAGATAGGAAATGCAAGCTTATGCGATATACAACCTACTGCTGCACTTATACAAATAACCCGTAAGGTGTAAAAAATATACTATCTTGAATATATTATTACGCAGTTTTCTATGACATGAGAAAAGTGTCTTGTTATCGAACAAAAATCTTTAAATAATTGGAGACTAAGTATACAGTTGCGAATGCAAGTCAGCTCTCAGCTGTCTGCATTCTGCAGAGTACATATATATAGGTATAACTACTCTTGAACTTAGGAGCGTACCGTAACAGTTCATCAATTAGGGCACCATACAACTTTTTTGTTTTTTTATATTTAAATTACTATAGTAACAGATAAAATGTAGAATATGGCTTACAACAGTCTCTACGATAATTTTATACCATATTTTAAAGAAAATAATGATTAATTTTTAGTCTCCCCATTTTGATACGGCACTCGGCGCTGGAGCCACCTTAAATGCATCTAATAAATACAATTTTAGGCGTCAAGAAAATGGCGCTGAACATTCGTCGAGATTAAAGCAGCACCAAAATCGACGAATAAAAAATGTATTAAGTAAGAAATAAGGTTTTCGCTAGAAGCCCCATAGTAATTTCTTCAAACTTCCAGATTTTTCAATAGGTATATAATATGTATTTGTGACTTCGTGGCAATAAAAATTGTAGAGATTAACCTCCAAAACTTTGTTGCTGTGGTAATAAAGTTATGAGATAAGAGAAAAAAATGTTTTTTTTAATTTGGTATTTTTTGTAAGTTTTAAATCCTTATAGCTTCAATAAATAGCCCTGTTTATAGATTATGTGGGAGAAACCGCAAATCAACGGCCTTTGAGGGTCAACGATTATTTTATGGCATAAGGAATGCACGGTACTTTTCAGCATAATTATATTTTTTTTACTTTTTTGCAGCTTCTTACTTGAACAAATCAACTGTATAGATTCTGAACAAATATGTTTTTAATAAGAAAATTTTTGTTCTGAGAAGTACACTGAGAGATACTTTCCATTTACGTGCACAGTGTACGTTTGGCGTTCAGCCGCGTGGTGGCGTGTCGACACCCAACTAGCTGAGTGAATACCGAGCGCTCACTCAGCTTTCAGAGGAACAAATTTCGTTCACTCACAAATCTGAGTGAACGCACTCGACGGGCCGTACGACTGTCTAACCGTCACTGAGAATATCATACGTATATATGTACGTACACGCGATAGACATTGCTGATTTCGAAGAACAGTATTTCTTCAAGTATTTCTTCAAGAAAGTGTTCAAAGTGTTCAAATCAAAATGGTCCTCCGATCAAAATTTCTGGATTGAGATTTTAATCCAAGCACCAAGAGCTAAAAGCAATTGTACAAGCTCAAAGTTCTAGGATAAATATTTTAAAAACTATTGCCACTAGGTATCTCTTAAAATTAATAAATTGTTCTTTTATATCATACAAAAAAATGAATATCGAATACGGTGCTGTCGTGTCTAATGATATTATTTCTTCTTTTTTTCCTCTTTTTAAAGACAAATGTTGTTTAACTAAAGTACTTATTAATGATGTAACATATAAATTAGGAACTGTAATAGTAGCTTGTATCGGAGAAAATAATCCTGAATTTGGAGAAGTGCAAGAAATTTGCAAAGTTGAAGATGAAATATATTTCTTATACGTTCCATTCAAAATAATTGGCTTCGATACGCATTTTTTTGCTTATAGCGTTTTCAAAAATATAAATGAAAAAAAAGTTATCTCTTATCAAAAATTACATGACCGATATCCTTGTATAATTGTAAAAAAAGACGATTGTTTGTACGTTGCCCCTAGGCATCGATTGTAAAGTCTAGTGCGACGGATTAAAAAATATTAAAAGTTATTGAACGATTTATTGATGAAATAAAGTTTTGTAAAAAAAAATTCCGTCTTACACTTATTACTTAAATTTAATTTCTTGTACAAGTAACGATAGCAATGCTGTCACCCTTCAAACTAAAATGATGAACATCATGTATATCCATGCACATATAAATACGTATGTATACATATGATATTCTCAGTGTCGGTTAGACACTCGTACGGCCCGTCGAGTGCGTTCACTCAGATTTGTGAGTGAACGAAATTTGTTCCTCTGAAAGCTGAGTGAGCGCTCGGTATTCACTCAGCTAGATGGGTGTCGACACGCCACCACGCGGCTGAACGCCAAACGTACACTGTGCACGTAAATGGAAAGTATCTCTCAGTGTATTAGAAATAGATTAAAAATTTTCAACTGAAAACGTTTCACATTACATGTCAATTTACTTCAGTGTTCCATTTGGTGAGCCTCGGGCGAAGCCGTGACGGGGGGGGGGGCTGCTAGTATATGTGGGAGAGTTTGTGTGTGTATGTGTGGGCGCGCGTGTGTATGTGTGTGTTTAAGAAAGGTGACTCATGCGGACAATAATATGCATGGGGGGGAGGGGGGTAATGATCCGGACAAATTAGGAATTATGAGGACGTCCGCATAATTCTACCGTGTTATTAACAAATGTCTTTAAAGCATGTAGAGTCTGCATAGCTCATCTTTTCTAAACACAGACACACACACACACACACACACACATACATATACTAGTGGTGCTCCGCTCCCCTGCGCAATCCGCGCGCCAACCCCCCCTTTTATTGTGTTATAAGTGTTATTTTTTCAAAATAAGGTTTGTATTAATATTTTTTAAAGCCTTAAAAAATGATGAAATTAATTGTTAGTATGAAAATAATATGTTGAAGTATATTTTACAGAATTCGGAAGACTATGGCATTTNATAATACGTCTGAAGAAACGAATCCTCAAATTAACATTAATCACAAGTCTCAATCTTTCGTTGAATTACAAGCAACCGTCTCTGGAGAGATTGTAGGTCATTCTACTGGCAAGTATAAAGGATTGTAGTGAGTTTTAGGTTGTTTTCATTCATGACGAGAAGTGAACATCAGTATACACTGATAGAAAAGTACAGTGTGATTGGCAGTGCTGCCGCTCTGACTGTAGCGGCCCAAGTAGGCACCTAAAAGATATGTCTACTATAGTACTAGAAAGCCAAGTAGATACTACTTGGCTGCCCCAGGCAAACGAGACAGTCACAAACCAATACAGTCACATTTGCTGAGTACTCCTCAGTAGAATCTACAGATCTACTTGGCTCTCCAGTAGACCTAGCTTTTAGGTGCCTACTTGGGCCGCTACAGTCAGAGCGGCAGCACTGCCAAGCTAACCCTACTGTATTTTTCTATCAGTATAGAATACGGAAATCAGACACAGCTTTCATGCAGACATGCATTTCTATTTATTTAAAATTACCAAAAGGTTATTATTTCAGATTTACAGGATGTAACTTTGAGTGAATCGCCTATTCCAAACATATCTAACAGTTGCTTACTATCAGAATCAGAAGAATTAAATTCAACAGTCAAAGCGGGTGATTCTTCAGCAAAATCATTAAACCAACAGACATCTATTTTTATTGAAGATCCTTTTTATTGGGTAGTCAATAATCAAATAATCGATGATATTTTGAAATCTGGTTTCAAGCAGAACATGGATGCTGATTTTTCTTTATCGAAAAGAACGATATGCGGCAAGGATCGATTCATGCAAAAAGCATTTTTTAAAAGAACTCTTCAAAATAGACAGACTAGTAAACGCGACTGGTTAATTTACTCCCCTAAAGCGTTAGCAGTTCATTATGGCCCATGCAAACTTTTTGGAAATCAGTCAGTTTTTACAAACGGATATAACGATTGGAGCAATATTTATCGACTATTGAAAAAACATGAAAACTCAATTGATCACAAAAATAACGTAATTAAATGCATTGAAAGAAATCGTGCTAATAATGCAATAAGTATACAATTAGAAAATCAAATTATTGATAAAATAGCTTATTCGCGCGGTGTTTTAAAGCGTATTGTTGTTGCAATTAAATCGTTAGCGTCTCGTGGTCTCGCATTCCAAGGAAAAGATGAGCATTTTGGGTCTGTTCATGAAGGAAATTATATCATGATTTTAGAAGCTATTGCTGAATTCGATCCATTTTTGAAAAATCATATTAAAATACACGGAAATAAGGGTACAGGTAATGTATCTTATTTATCTTCAACGATTTGCGACGAGATTATAAAATTGATGGCAGATTCACTTTTACAAAAAATAATTTCTGAAGTCAAAATAGCCAAATATTTTTCTATTAGTACAGACTCAACTCCAGATATAGCGCACGTAGACCAACTTACTTTTATAATAAGATACGTAAATACTTCAGGTGCTCCCGTTGAATGATTCATTGAATTTATTCCCAATAGCGGACACAAATCCGAAGGGCTTCCTCAAACTGTTTTTGATATTACTAAAGAGCTAGGCTTAGATATTAAAAACTGCAGGGGTCAGTCATATGATAATGCTAGCAACATGTCGGGAGTTCATTCTGGACTCCAAGCTTGAATCAAACAAGTGAATCTCCTTGCTGTGTATGTACCATGCTCAGCTCATTCTTTAAATCTTGTTGGTACATGTGCTGTTGAAAATTGTCCTGCAGCTGCAAATTTTTTTCGTAGCTTGCAAAGCTTGTACGCATTTTTTTCCGCATCAACTCACAGGTGGGAGAAATTACAAAACAAGTTATTGTCTAAGTCGACTGTAAAAAAACCTTCAAAAACTCGTTGGTCGGTGAGGCATGATGTATGTAAAAGTTTATCTGAAGGGTTCTTAGAAATATTATCCACTTTGCAAGAGATTCACCAAAGCAAAAATGAAAAACCTGAAAATACCTTTTAGGTAAGTTATTTATGGTTGTCCCAAAAGCTTCAGTGGGTCTGGGGTAAATAATCAAGAGCAGTTCATAACAGACAAATGAAGTATGATTATTTAACTTACCAACAGGGGCGGACTAAGGCTTCTAGCTGCCCTACGCCTTTACAGGATTGCCGCCCTTATTGGCAGACATTGGTTACATTAAAAACATGATTAAAAAAAAAAAAAAAGAAAAAAAAATTCCTCTATATTTAAATCTTAGCAAAAAGCTAATTTTTCGATCTTGATTTGCTTAATTTATTTTTCACTGAAGTTGAAGTTAATTACAATTACTGTTATCCTANTAGTGTGAAAATAACATGTTGAAGTATATTTTACAAAATTCAGAAGACTATGGCATTTTTCGAAAATACTCAAAAATGAATTTTCCAAGCTATAAAATGATTACTGGTCTGCTTTTAAGAAAGTATGAAAAACAAGCTGCTGATTTCAAATAAAAGTGGTAAAGTTTATACAGACAGAGAAATGTGCCCTTAACTTTTTGTTAGTAAGCTTTATTATTTCTTCTAGTGGACCCCTTTTTTAACTGAACTGTCTATCCTGTATGTGTCAATAAATATTTCTAAGCTCTTATAACTATATATGCCCCCTGCGCGCTCTGCGCACCAACCCCCGTAGTTGCAAATTAGATTTACGAAGTATGGAAAAAAACCCAAATTATATCAATTATTACTTAAAATTTATGTATGTAGAAAATCTATATTGATCATAATTAATAACATGAATTTTTAACAATCACTTTTAATTTTCCCTGACTAATAACAGCTATTTCTATGGGATTAGTAGAACATGATTTTCAAAACGATATAATTTTTGAAGAAGCATGTAACGTTATGCTGCCTCTTCAACTACGAAAATTTTTCGCATGTTTCATTATGTCTGAAAATTTTTTTGGTAATATTATTTGGAAGAAATACAAAAAATTTTTCATTGAAGAAATACAAAGAATTTTTCATTGAAGATTGTGAAGATGATCAAAATGAAGCTCTTTTACAATCAAACGAAATTTTTAATTCTGTAAATATGTCTTGTAAAGATTTCAGTTTACCAGAACCAACAGAAACGATAAAAAAAAAATATCGATACTGACAATGATGAAAGAATATTTTGTAAACATAAATTCCATGGAATGTTTTCACAACTCAGTCTTGATCAACGTCGAATTTTTCCAGAAATAATAAAACTTGGAAAAAAAATTTTTTTCATCGATGGTCCTGGTGGATCTGGAAAAACTTTTCTATACAAAACATTAATTTATTATTTCATATCAATGAAAAAAAAATTCTTACAATGGCTTGGACGGGTATTGCTTCTATTCTGCTCCCAAAGAGAATGACCACTCACAGAACTTTCAGACTTCCTTTAGACTTAAGCACTATAGAAAGTGCATTCTTCAGTTTAAGCCAGATAAACAAAAATTACGTAATGTGGAAGTAATTATTTGGGATGAAGCTTCTAGAATACCGAAAAAAGCGTTAGAAATCACGATTTGAAAAGTTAAAAAAAAAAGTTGGTCAAAAAAAATTTTTTTTATGGTATTTCTACTGTACACAACATTAGTAACAAACATCTGAAGTGATGCAACTATAAAATTTGCTGGTCAAAAGTTATATGAAATTTTATAAAAGTCAGTTTTCGTCGATTTTCGAAGAATTGTATCACTTTCAAACACGTGTAGCTAAGCTCCTTCAGCAGTTTGACTGTTTTTACTTAGCTAAAATAAAAGCTGGGATCAAGACCTAATAATTAAAAAAAAATTTTGTTCGATTTTTTACTTCCATTCAAAAGTTACAGCTGTTTCAATTAGAACGTAAAAATCACTAATATCGTGATTTTGGCTACAATTCAGTATTTTTCATAGAATCACTACAACTTTTTATTCGGAGCATAAAGTTTAAAGATTTTTGTTGTAATCATAATGACTATGTTTTCGCTTTCATTTAAGCCGAGGTAAAGCCACCTGATGGAGTGCACCAGTTGGATACCAACGTTGAAAGCAGCACCACCGTTTTTGCATGAATGTAGCGAAAAAGGGTCAACTATAAAACCTCGAGACATATGTCTCGTCTTTAAGTCCAACAGAGATAAAAAAAAAGTTTGGCTGGGACTGATTGCTCTAAAACGAAAAAAACGGCCCTTTGAGGTGAGGTAGGGTAGGAATGGAATTTTCAAAGTTTGTAGGGTTCGTACGACTCATAAATAGACGCATTATTACAATGACTTGTCCACTCATAATTTATTTACTAGACTCAAATGCAATAAAAAAAACTGTAGTTTGCATACCTTTACACGCACACCGACTGAGTGGTTCCATGGGGGTCGGAACGGAATCAAATGTTTGTGTGTGCGAAATACGAGAGGTAACAACTTCTGCAGTGCCAGATTGGTAAGCGGAGAGGCCCTAGGCAAATTTTTGGTGGGGGCCTATTATTACAAAACAAGTTATTGTCTAAGTCGACTGTAAAAAAACCTTCAAAAACTCGTTGGTCGGCGAGGCATGATGCATGTAAAAGTTTATGTGAA
>NW_019379938.1:8520-43794 GCF_000648655.2 Copidosoma floridanum
TTTATAAATTAAAAATTTTAGAACAAAATTAGATACTGCAACTTTTTACTAAAATGTTAAATTTACATTATTTTTTCAATAATATGAATAGACAACAAGACACAGAAAAATCGAAAAATTATTACAAGTCTCTCGTTGAGTCAATTAGGAAAGGAGACTAACTTGATGTTCATGATTTAAGGGCCCCTTTTATTATTACTATTAGGAAAACAAGATCTGTTTACGCGTGTTTCACAAGGAACTGCTGGTGATTCTTATTTATCTGTATTATTTGCATATGTTATGTCATTTGTGTATCTACAGGGTATAAATGCAACTTCATTCGAAACTCTGACTACATTACGATTTCACATATGTTTCGTAAAAGTCAGAGGTATATTATAGACTTTGCCTAATTTGTGTTAAATGTATGTACTAAAATTTTTATTATAATAAATTTTTTTCTTACTCATAGACTTTTGTACCTGGTGAGAGCCGGGACATTGTCCAAATGGCCGAAACGTTGTTTTGTTCATTAATAAATACAAAATTGGACAGTACTACAATTGCACCTTATTTAAACAAATAATTAAACGTTTGACATTTTCATACAACTTTAATATGTGGATTGTTCCGAAAAATGTGGGATTAGACAAAGAAAAACACTAGAGAATTGTAACAAATTTCCAGCTACTAAACGAAATATTGTTCGGTTGGTCTTATCAACTGCCACTTCAAAATGGAATCTTAGAAAATTTAGCAGCTGCAGAATATGTAGCTGTGATGGATTTAAAGAGCGGGCTTTTCTAAGTAGAAATTTACAAGGAGGATGCCCATTAAACCGCGTTTTGAAGACCAAACGGACATTACCAATATAAACGAATGCCGATGGAATGCATAGACTCCCCAAGTATATTCATGCGAGTAATAACACTGGCACTAATGGGCCTACAAGGATGAGAGATAGAGGTATATATGGACGACTTTATAGTGTTCGCAGAAAACTTGGAACAACACGGGATAAGATTTATAAGGCTCTTAAAACGGTTAGCTGACGCTAACCTGACAATAGACTTTAGAAAATGCCAATTTCTTAGGAAGAAAGCAGAAGTGCTTGCTCGTAGTGGAGACAATGATCAGATCAAAACAAATCTGGAAAAAGTTAAAGCAGTAAGAAGTCTTACTAAACCAACAAATTCGAGGAAAACGATACGATTCCTAGGAAAAGCAGAGAAATATCAATTCTTCATCAAGAGTTGCGCAAAAATAGCATAACCTCTCAAAGTTTACAAGAATAACAGCCAAATTTCAATAGGAGATAGAATGAGAACTTGATTCTATGGAACTTAAAAACGCCCTATGCAGTGAGCCAGTACTGAAAGCTCCAGATAAAAGCGAACAAGAAAGAGGAGATTTTGTCACAAAGACTAGAAGATAGTAAACTAGTATACATGCGCAAAGAGAAAAACATAGAATAAGGAGTAAAAATGATCAGAACATCATCTATAAACGAGGGTATAACAGAGAAAACACAACACAGAACTCGTATACGACAATTGGATACTCCACATAGAAAAATCCCAGATTTTTCTAACACCACCGAGCAACCACATAACTTAAAAGAATTTATCATCGCACATTGTGATACACTGGCAGCAACGTGGAGAGAACCTATGTCAGAAAAACACTAGGGGTATATGCAAGTAAAAGGAGAGCTGTCAAACTGGAAGGATTACGCGTAAACGGTAGTGAAAATATTATTAGGAGCTGCTGCAGGATAGCTTATGTTTTTAAAACTGGAGGGGCCCTTTTACTAGTCTATTATAGATTGTTTACAGATAACGACCGCTGCAACAGAAAATGAACGGTAAATGAGGCAACATCGGAGAATCACATCAATCTGCAGCTGATTGGTTTACTTAAAATATCAACTGCAATAATAGGAAAATAAAAAAGCGAGATAGCTGTAGTAATAACATTACACTTACAGTGGCATAAATATGTATAAATAATAACAATAATGGTTATAAGGATAATAATAGAAATGATAATAAATTAGACCGAACACAATAGACCTTAACCAGTTTATTCTCGACAAAAATTATAATACACTCATGAGTCATAATTGCTAAAATTTTTACTACAATAATACAATAAATACCCAGAAAGTGGGTGAAATGATAGATTTTGTTTGTAACTTAAATATTATAGTATACCTATTCTTATCACCAAAATATATTTTAAAGAACTATGTACCGTCAAATAAAGGTAGTCATAATAAGCGAAAAAAAAAAAAAAAAAAAAAAAAAAGTAAAGAATTTTGTATGTAACAAAATAACAACGAGCATTGTTAGAGCCATAATAAAATGTATAGTAGGATAAGCAGAAAAAAAAAATAAAGAGAAAAACAGACACTAGTAACAATGTTACAAATAAATTAAGTAGTGAACCCTTGACCCTCGATATTCTTGACCACAAAGCAAAAAAAAAAAATGGAGCTGACAATTATATTTATGTATAGGGACTAATTAATGTTCAAGGCAAAAAAAAGCTTGTTATCATAATTCATAGTATAGCTGATATGAAAATAAAAAATAGGAAAGAACAAAAATAATACATGAAAACGATTATGTACCATAAGTGAATCAGAAAGTTTTAAAACAAAATCATTTTATGTACACAAACATATAAATCGAGAAGAAAATCACCACCAAGGTCATCGGTGTCACGGCCTTAGACTTGTTACTTGCGATAGCATATAGCTATGCATATGTGCGCCTCCACTGGCTTGGGCCTGAAAGGCAGGAGAAATAGAGAGGAGAAATAATAGAAAAGGGAGAGCGAAGGTACACGTGCAACTTTTCTCGAACATAAGGAATTTTAATGAAGTACAAGTTAACCACGATCCGACCTGTTATTCCTTCCCACTTCGTAAAACCCACGTAAAAAAGGTAATTACCGTGTATTTTAATCACACTTCAATTTTTGTTATAATTGAAGTGATGCATAGTATTACATACTAACACTTCTATCTAAATACCTCAGTTAATATCAAATGATTTCATGCCCATATCTAAATTAAACGAAGGATAGTTACAACAATCTGTACTGTTCGCACTATTATATGAAACAACATACGCGTATATACCTATACATAAAGTATATTACGAACTTGAAATCGAAGAAAAAGAAGTTTGTCTCAAAAAACTCTCTTTTGCCTTAGAGTTTCAAAAGGCTCTTACTTGCTCAGAAACCTGAAAAGGCTTTTTCTTGCCTTTGAGTTTGAAAAAACTTTCACTTGCACGGGATGCCAAAAAGACTTTTTTGCCTTTGATTTTGAGAAGGCCTTCGGCTGCTTAGAAATTTGGAGAAGCTCTTTCTTCCCGTTAATTTTGAAGACGCTCTCTTGCCATTGCGTCTGAAAAGACTCTTTGTTGCGCCAATCCGACGATATAACAGTGTGATTAATGTTGAAATGTAATTTTAATTCAAACATTGACAGGTGCTGGCTTGTCAACCTGAATAATTTTATCCATTGAAAGAAGAATAAAACAGAACCTTAATTAATGAAAGATCACTCAAAGATATGGCAGCTATATTCTACTTGGGGTGAAATTTTTTGTAAGAGTAACCAGAAAAATTGGCGGCAGGGTTCAGATTGCACAAAACGTTACTAAAACTATTTACAACAGTAAGTATGTGGTGTTATTTATAATTAAACGGCATAATTTGTCTCGTTTACTTTAAAATAAAATCCATAAAATCAAATAAGCCAGATTTACTAATGACTAACAATAATTTTAGCTTATTAATCTTAATGAAATTACTATGTTTGAACAATAACAGTATATGGTGAAATAAAATAAGTAATAGAGTTAATGCAGGGTTACATATTTTGAATCCAGTTTAATGCGACCTAATATAGAGACTACGGAATGATACATTATACTGACTTTATACTTTAACAGTCATAGCATTTTTTGATAGTGATATTTAAAAGTACTGGTTTATAAAAAAAGCAACTTATACGCTATTAGAAAAGCTTGAAAGTTTTAATAATTAATTCGTAATATAAATTTTGTAAGATCTACTAAGTGATTAAATTTGAAGCTATATGTACAAGTACCAAGTTAAAGTGATTTTTTGTATTCACCCCAGTTTATCCAACAATAAAGATCCATATTACGAAGTAAGCTGAATTTGACCTTTTACAACAATTATTGCTTGATTGTCAACTTAAGAATTACCATTTATAAAGAAAAGAATGCACTTGTTACTTAGTAAGTTAGCTACTCAGCTTAAAAAAAGGGCTCGGAGTAGGGGAAAGATTTAAATCTAGGTTAAAGTGAAAACTAGAGTTTAATGGAAAGGATTGATGTAAGCAATATCAAATTATTACAATTCCAGACGTTATATGCATAGAAAAAGTTATGAGGATGTGTCAATACTGGCCTTGTTGATTTTATCTTGATGTCTATAGAATTAAATTAGCTGGTTTGGATCATTTTTTTGTTTTAAGTCCCTATATTTTAAGTCTGAAGTAAAAAAGATTCTTATATGTGACTGTATAAAGTTACAACGAAACAAGAAAAAATGCTAAGATGTTAGTGTTATGTATAACAACTAAATGTAGTGTTATGTATTACAAAGTACAATTAATGTTACAAAATAAATAGTCGATTGATTGTTACACCACATAAGCACTTCAATTTTATAAAAATAACATTTTTTAATATGTGGCATATAAAAGAATGCAGTTGTAAAACATACTGGTTGATCAACATCAAAATGCCTTGTGTGATTTTGTAAGATTGATAAGGAAAGTTATCGTAAGACTTGAACTTGCACAAAAAAGATTTTTAATGTTACGAACAGCTCATACCTAATAATAGTTTTGATAAAGTGTCATAATTCGCCTCGGTTACATTGTAGTAGAAACTATTATATCTAATGAGCTGGTTTTCACTATTCTCATACAACTATTTAAGATTGTGGATCTGAAGGAAGCTTATATGCATGAAAATGAATAGTATAAACTATAATAGAACAATAATTGAAGTCAATGCTATGTTATATATGTTAAAGCTCCTTTAATGGTATACCAAATAGGAAGAATTAAATAACTAATAATGTTAACTATATCATCTTACATAAATAACGTTCTTTTATTAATGACATAACAGACAACTGAATCTTGTAAGAAACATTTTGTATACGTTTGAAAATGCTTGAAAGACTCAGTATGTTAATATATTTCTACGGTAGCTGATTATTGGAAGACAGAATTTATAGTGATGCAACGATTGAATTCCAGGTAAGGGTGAAAACAGTAATTCCTTAAGGAAGTTTATATTGAAATTCACGTAATATTAACAATCCTCAACAGTATATAGATTTTACTGGTTATAAAGCTGGGTTATTACAAACCTTGTTTACCGTTTATTGAAATGTATAAAACTATATCAGTCCGTTTTATCCACTCAATAAAAAAGTTTTTTAACTGTCACTCTTAAGTTAAATTATTTCCTAAAAGTAACAACGTTACTCCACAACGGTACATTAGAAAACTAAATTACAAGGTAATGTTATATAATGATCAGTCTAACGAATGTCACACAAGAAATAGTTAATAAAATGTAATATCTTAATGGCTGTCTCATTCTTAAGCAATGACTTTTTTTTTACATGTATAATTATATATCTTTACCTAACTAATATACAAAGCAAAGTCACTAAAATCGTTGTTATCACTAGGCGCAAAAACTACTTAACCAATCTAGCTGAAATTTCGCACACTAATTATTAACACTTTCTAGAAAGTTTCAATAGGGTTATCATTCAAAAAATTATCATAAATTTAATTTCAAAAATTACAATAGCAATAAATAAATTTAAGGTTAAGCAATAATACGCTAGCTTCACAGCTTGGCTCAGTAGGATCCACTAGGTGGAATCTCGGAGATTTCTGTAGTCATTTACCGGCAGTACATCGAAAATACAGATGTTAGTCGTGTAGCTGAGTATCCCGGCTATCAGCAACACTGATCTTTAATATGCAAGCAACCTATGTCTAATTTCACTCTTAATCACCAGTATTGACGAGTGACGTCAATAAATAAGTTTTCTAAATGATAAGGTCTTTCATGGAATACTAGAATACGTGTCTAGCTACAGCATAAGCTGCTTCAACACTTTAGAGTTTTGTGGCTGTTGAACCGTCTGGCCTGGTGCTAGAGAATTTTTTTCTTTAAATACAAGCCAGGGAAGACAGCCCTGAGGAGTACGGCCCATTCTCCAGGCCCACTTTCCCGACTAACAATGAGCAATTGGTTATCTGGGAAACGACAACAAGAAATTTTTTGGTCAGCGGCGTACTTCCCCCTATCACGGTCTCTGTACATAGAGACTTAGAGAATAAAAGTCAAACTACCCACAGCCAGCTCTCTATCATTAAGAATAATAATGAGGAATAGATAGAAGTCTCACCACTGACATTTTTTAGAACCGTTATAAGTATTTACGCTCCCTACTTAACCATCAATCTCATCGGTTTTTTTAAGGGCCACCTAAGTGAGCCCCAGTGTTTGATGATCCTTGTTCGTCCACTTGACTCTAAGCATTAATGTCAATAATTTGATAGAATATTTTTCGGAAACAAATAAACAAAACAAAAAAATAGTATAATTTTTTGTAGTATACACACTCATAGAATACAGAATGAAAATAAATAAAAAGAAAAAGAAAAAAACGCACATAATGCAAATAATACAACCAAGAAAATAGTCAATAAAAACGATAATGCCGATACGACAGTAGCCGAAGCGCTAATGGAGTGTCTCAATGCTAATTTCTCATTTCAGCATGCGGATAAATCCATCTCTGTCTTCGATAGGAAAAAAATTCCACTGAAGGATTATATACAAGATGTTAAAAACGAAGAAAGCTGGGTCAGAGAAGATTAAAAAGATTTATATAAAAGAGTAGTATTGCAGAATCTACGAGATACCGCATGCATAAGCGTAAGTGGCCGAAATTTCGAAAATCTTGAGGAATTTATAACACATTGAAAAAGAAGATATGCAACAGAAAAAATCGTAGCTTATTACCAAACTCAGCTGCAGAAAGTGTGCCAACGACAAGGTCAATCAGTTACTGAATATTATGATTACGTAAATCTACTGCTGAGTGGTGCTGGTCTTCACGGAAGATAAAGATGATCCTTTTAAAAAACATGACATTAGATATATTTATAAAAGGACTAGCACCTATGATAAGCCAGCAGGTAGATGCGAAAAAACCTGCTTCCTTAGCCGATGACTTCGAGCATGCATTGACATTGGAGAGCCGAATAAAAGTGAGTATAATCCTGGATACACGATACCATGGACTATCTTGCAGTGGTGTTAAAAATTATCTCAATAACTAACACCCATAACAGAACAGGTACTCTGATCAGCCATTTTTGTCACATCAAATAACACAAGTAAACAACATATTTACAATCAAAATCATCACGCCAATAGGCAATATAATAATCATCTAAATAACAGTAAGCAGTACCAATAATATAATAATAGACAAAATGACCGTGAAAATTATCAGAACCTGGGGAAAGATTAGAATTTTTGAAATCATTTTAGAAACTCTAATTATTATAAGAATAATTTTCAGAATTTTCAAAATTAGTACCAATTAGGAAATGACTGTTTGCCGCATCATTTCAACTCTCAGGTGGCTCACCCTAATCGTCGTTTGGAGGTGAGCCCCTAAAGACAGAATTCAACTTCTACACCGAATGTTTTAGCGCAAGTAATAGATATTGCAATAGAATCAAAACCATCTACATCGATACTTGCTGGGGACTTGGCGTAGATGATGAGCCAACATGCATAAGGTTGTCAATCCCAGAAGGGAAAAATCGCTGTATCACACTCATGCTCGACAATGATGCTGCCACAAATCTGATTACATAACATCTGTTGCACCCACATTCATGTGTAAAGACAAGTAAAATTTTTAATCTTACCGGAATTACACCCCACCCAGTTTTAACTAAAGGAACTGATGATGTATATTAGGAGAAGGAATAGTAAGGAATAAAAATGGTCAATATTTCATAACGATTGAAATAGATCCAAAAGGAGTCCTACCCTTTAAATATATTGCACCTGAATTTAATCCCAAAACTAGTAGTAAATATGAGAGATTACTTTTCAAAATCAAACAAGATAGCATAAAAAACCTAAAAAAACTTGTGCGTACCGATTATTTAAACTTGGAAGAACGAGACCAAATTTATTGACTAATTTCCGAATGTTTAGAAATCTTTTTGTTACCGACAGATATCTTACCCTGTACTTATCTTGTTACATATTAAATCCCAATGATTAGCGTTTAATGTGCTGGACGCCTAAATTTACCAATTATGAATATACTTTCAAATACAAGCCAGGAAAACTCAATACCAATGCTGATGCACTATCTAGAAATTTAGTAGGATAATGATTTTATGCGGAAAACAATATAAACAATGGATTACTATTTCTAAGAGTTATGATGATAGGTTAAAAAAAAGAGGAAAAGAAGAAAACATAACTACAAAATCAGTGGAAAGGAATAGGAAGAACATACAATTTAACGACTATTAAACCAAAACACTACCAACAATCTTTAAAGATACAGTGGAAATGAAAAAACCTAGGAGAGTGGTCAAATCAGAAACAAATGTACCTACATTGATCAGAGATCTAGGACGACCTCTTGGTTCAATTACAAACATGGAACGGCCAAAGTTAGATGATAGTATGATTGCTCAAAGGATCTGAGCAAAAACGTGTTTACAACCACAGAAATCATCTGCATCTCGATCGAGTATATTAAGAAATGTCACTCAAATAACATCAAAAGATTTTAGCTCATTGAAAAAGAATTTTTCGAAATCAATAGCCTCAACATCATACACTAGCGATACGAATACAGTAACCACCGGAATAAATCCTAGTTGTTTTACAAATGAGAAAATGCTATAATTACTAGTCAGAGATATAATTAACCTTAGTGCATCGTTAACGACTAGTATGTTTTCCGAGAACGATCTAGGTGACACGAATGAATCGTCTGAGGAAGATACACAACCACCAGTATACGACCCTAGACGAAGTGGATTATAGCAAGAATTAACTGAAACGGAAGCATACTTAAATACAGATACTGACCCAGACTCAGACGCGACAAATACTGAAATCTCTGTTGGGTGTCATTTCATTGAATAAAGGTTCACATAACGACGTTTTTAAAAGCCAACTTAAAACTGCGACCTGTAATATTGATTAGGTTTTCCATCAAAAAATTCAAAAGTTAACAAAAACATTTCACCGAAGTCTTTAAAATTACTAGGACAAGTCCAATAACGATGATGAACCCAACCAAGCTGATACGGATTTTTTACAAGTAACTAGATTTGATCCTGAAATTAAGCACATATTAATAGAAAATAAGCACCTATGATCCCAATAATTTTGATGATTCTGTATTAGATGAAAAAATTGCAGATCTATCAATCAGACTTTGAACCCCTTTTAAATCAAAATTAAGTTTTAAGAAAATATATGACGAGTAGATAATAATCAATTACTCCTAATATTTAAGAAAATACACGTTTAAGTCTTAGTAAACAAACGCACACGAGTATTATTATTGCAAAAAACAGACAGTCTAGAGTACGGGACTTGGAACGAATAATGAAAGGATTCATTGATGACTTAAATAAGAACAACAAACATACAAACTACAATACGAACAAATCAATAAATCAAAGTATTGCACCTACTTTTATGCTATTATCAGATTTATACCCTTTCCAACTAATCAATTGATACAAATAACAGCACGAAAAGGTGTATGTAAGTCTGAGTAATAGTAGCAGTAGTACTGGCAATGATAAGAACGTAAATAGAGCCTAGAACTAAGCTAATTAACAACGTTATTACCACTAGGTATTACTTTACGTACAAAACAAACAAAACAGTTCATTTTATAAGCAAAGATTGTCAACCAACCACATCTGTCTCAAGACTGTTGAGATCGATAGATGTACTTGACTTAAGTTATTTAAAATCAAAGAACCCTAAAGTTAGCCAAATATTAATAACATCTTATGGAGATTATAATATACTGGCAATCGTTATCAACAAAAGATCTACCAATTAAGTAACTCAAAAAAGTCTTATAAAAGCTTTAAAATCACTTAAAAAAATATTGGAAATACGAAATATAAGAACTTTCCGAATTTCCAGAAGGGGGGTTTTATAGGCAAATTAAAACCTGTATTAATAACAGAAATACTATTAACAACTTTTGACAAAACACCAATACAAATTACTGTCTGTTACGGTAAAGTTAATTCTCCAAAAATTCCAGAACGTAATAAAATAAAACAAACCCTACATGTCAACCCTGTTGGAGAACATAAGGAAATAAACCAAACTTGTTGGAAAATAAGAGAACGATTATATTGGCCTGGAATAAGAGATGATATGCTCAATTATGTTCGTAAATGCAGCAAATTTCAAGAGAAAAAATTGAATGAACAAAGGCAAGAGAACCCTTGGTGCTTATAGATACACCTATTAAAACTTTGGATAAGGTTCCCATTGATACCGTCGGTAAATTGAGAATAACACCAAATGGTAATTGCTATTTAATAATCTAACAGTGTAATTTAACTAAGTACATCATATTAATCTCTGTACCAGACCTAAGATCAAGCATGCTTGCCGATGTACTCGTACAAAATCTATAATTAGTTTCTGGTGTGCCTTAAGCAATTCTATCAGACAGACATGCTACACTTATGTCTAATTTGTTAGAACAACTTGTAAGAACCCTAAAGACTAATCATCTTACTACATTAGCATATCATCCTGAAGCAAGCGGATCACTGCAGCGAAGTCTTTATAAAAACTTACTCTGAAATTAATGATGACTGGAAAAATTGAGCCGAATTTGTAGCCTTCACGTACAACACGAGTGTACATGCAGCAACAAATTTCACTCCCCATGAATTAGTATTTAGGAGACTAGCCAGGTTACCCTTGAAGATATCTGAAGACAAAAGGTTACGAACCTATCCATTGTATTAAGAACATTTTATGAAGCAACTTCAAGAATTGCAAATTGCAGCAGAAAATCGACAAATCCAAATGAAAATAAAACCAAAGATAACATACACGAAAAAATTCAAGCTTCTAAGTGTTGAACCAGGATATTACGTTCGGGTAAAGAAAGAAGCACGTTCCCAAAAATTTGATCACTATTATAATGAAGCCCTAAAAGTTAAAACAGTTTCAGCGCAAAATAATGTGTTACTTGAAAAAACCAACGGTAAAGTTATACGAAAACATACAGATAAATTGAAACTAGTTCCCCAATAACAGTATCCTTTTGAGAAGTATATTCTGCATGTCTTAAAAAAAAAAGAACACAAAAATGCGGATTCTATGGGCCATCTTAATGACAATAAAGCTTGAAGGTTGTGCTGATCTAAACGATGGTAGTCATGGCAACTATAGCATAGAACCACTTAAAGCAAACCCTGAAATATACCATGAACGAATTGGTATTACAAAAATTTAAAGAGTTGATTGGACGAGAGTGATATGACTTAACATTATTAAATTTATATTGGAACACACATCTACTCAAAGATTATTTGAAACCTTGGTAATTCTAATTGTATCTATTATATGGGAATAGACCTCTTTAATATAAGGATAAAGCTATTGAAAAATTTTAAGGCAACATTATTAAACATAATAAATACTGTGGGAACTTATGCAGGAGATAACATTATTCCACCACCCAGCAAACGAACAAAAAACTGACACCTTGTTAAGTTATTGAAAGTAGTATTGCTAAAGAACTTTTGGGCTTAGTCACAGAAGACAATATTAAAGTTATAAACATTAACATTAACAATTTGCGTACCGATCAAAAGGAATGTATCAAATTGTACAAACAAAATTGCCATATTTTCGTGGCAGCACTCGAATAACTACATAATACTACAAAAGGCCATGAGCATATTCTAAAACAAGTTGCTGATATATTAACTTTAGCACAAGATTTTACGCTTGACAGATATCTGATACATTTATCAGCTTACCTTAGAAGAACTGAGGCAACCTTAGATCAAATTGTTCATTCCCATGAAGATCTGATTAACATCTTGCATAATCTACAAAGAGATCAAGCACATCTAAAGCTAATTTCTCCAAATATTTTTAAAACCATAGCCCAGGATGTAAGAAATGTAGCAGGAAATCTAGAATTTATAGCATCAATAGAGAATCTTTATGCTGGTAAAATAAAAAATCTAAGCAAATTAGATGTTGTGCATCAAGAAAATAGAACCATTGTAATACTTCATTTGCTACTTGTAGATTGAACCCCTTACAATCTTTATAGACTACATTTAATTATAATACTTCAACCTAGACCAAATAAGTCTGCCTGTATAAAACCATCATACTCTTACTTAGCAGTAGCAGTAGACCATAGTTTCTGTTGTGATTGAGCAAAGCTACATTTAATCAATGTGATAAAATAGTATACGGTTACATATGCTCGGCTATGGAACCGTTAAAAGAACCCTATTCTATAAACAAATGTGAAATTCTTCTGTTATTATGATCTGGAACTGAAGTATTGAAATACTGTGAAATGATGTTTACACTGAAAACTAAAAGCCAATGGACTAACTTACCAGCTGATAGTTCATGGTTATTCTCGACACCTAGAGAGAACAATTAAACATTACCTGTTCTAATTAAATAAAATGAAAGGAAAGAGTAAAATGTATAGGTCTTTTACAAATGAATGATTAATATACGGGAAAACATACAAATTAACCTTAACCAATAAACATAAGATCATCACTCAGATATAATATACCTATTAAGTAGAAATAAGTTTAAACTTAACTATACTTCATAAGCCCTTAAAAGATACAAATGACTTTCATGGTGCTAGAAAATTGATTCATAAACTAAACCTTAATGAACAAGCATGGATAGATGAAGAATTAAATGTACAAAATATGATCAATAAAAAATAAAAAATACAGACCAACAAATTAGAGGAAAAACAAACTTTTTCTTTAATTTAATACGTAACAATATTGAAGCTATTATTATTTTGACCATTATTATAATTATCATTATTTTTATTTGTATCATTGTTGTTATCATTATTTTCACTATTATGATTACTATTATCATTATTATAATATCAATACTCATCAGCAAAACAAAAAGCTGTTTCATAAAGACTATGAAACATAGTATCTCAAAAAAATTTATAAAACGCACCATCAACCTACTGAACGCAGAACCCCGAGTAACAATAAAACAAGACCCAAAAGCATACGGTCTCATAAATCAATAGTAATTTGACACTATTTTAGTTCCAGGCCACACGAGAAACCCCGATAATGAAATAACAATAAAGACTAGAATCAACATAAACCATCTTTACATAAAGTCATTGAACAATAAGAAAATAAAGGAATCATCAAAGAAATGCACATACTTCCGGATTCATATAGTTGTATAAACCCATCAAACTATAACCGCTATTTACAATAGTGATTGAGTTCATAAAAAACTCGATGAAACATTAAAAAAAGGATAGGAAGCCCAAACAGTTTCTACTTTTAAAGATGAAATCCACTATTTGTCAAGCAGAAAGGATATCTTTATCAACATCACCAAAAACCAACCATGACATACCAAACATCGATCTAAAAAGACTTATGTGTCTTCTACTATGGGATATAGAGAAAATGAAAAGGGAAAAGAATTATTAAGCCATTTCTCGCAGTTTGGTACCCAAGAATATTTTTATGCCGTCAGGGATCGGCAAGGAAAATTATCCCAAGGATATGTAAAATACATGAATCCTGAAAGCACTATTCACGATAAGTATCACGTGAAATACACTGAACCAATTGAATGAAGTGCAAAATACAAAACAAACAAAAAATTGACTCACCCATTATGTCAACAACAAGTTGAGTTAATGACTTATCAAAGACATGTGATAACATGTAGACGACAACACTGTACACTACCGTCAGAAACAAAGTTTACGCTTGCTAAAATCAGCAATCTACGAGAAAAGATCAAAAGTAGTTAAAAATGAACCTAATAATTAAACTCTACCCTTTAACTAGTCAAAATTTTACGTCGGAAAACACATTACTTAGTTCTAAGATTTTAATTTTAAGCTTTGTGAAATCAATCAAGTAATTCTTTTTCTCAATTGCACCATTTCATTTACTTTTGTCTTTAAGATTAATATAAAGTACGCTTGTTTTTAGTTTTGGCACATCAGCAAAAAAAACATAAACAAAAAAAAAGAAAAAGAAATATAAATAAATATAATAATAACAAAAACAATAATCATAAGGCTTTGAGTTTAAGAAGCGCATGCTGTATTTCATCACAGTTGCATGTTACTCTAATGTAAGAATTTTTTTCTTTCTCTAAAATTAAGCTTTAGTGTATATTAAAACTACTTATTCCATTGTTTTGTGAATCCGCGATTATTTTGGCATAGCATAATAAGAAATAATTGTATCTATCTATGTATCTTCTACCTATTATCCAATAGTTTCATGAACCTAATTTTATTTTCATACTTTTATCCCACTCATAACCTACAAATCCTTGCAACTAATAACGGCACTTATACATATACAGTACCAATTAATAATTACAATAATACCTATTATATTCACGCTTACAGATTACATAAAATGACAAAGATAATTGACACCATCGTCAGTTGACGTTGCCTAATCCTTATAATCAAGGGCGCTATAACCAAGCTAGAACTAAATCAGTTATTACAACTATACGGTACAGTTTAAGCCTTACAACAGCATCCCTGTGTTGTTCCATACAAAAGCTATAAAGCCATATATCATTAACCTTTAGAGGCTGCAACGGCAGACGCTCACCTGACAAATGTAGAAATAACCCGAGTACATAATATCTTGGAAAATGGAGGACGAATGGATATAATAACCAAAGGGCCAATAACTACTCACCAATAAGAGATAATCCTAAATAAGTTTGGGCCATTGAAATTTTTGATAGAACAGCCATGTATCGCACCCTTTACAAGACATAAGGCTGTGTATCACCAACTGTGTAATGCTGCAGTTGCGGCAGTGAACGTAAATAAAGCCTCAATTATAGAAACAGAAGGGGGTAACTGACTATTTTTACCAAGGCCGGAAATTGACATGATTATCCATGCAAAGAATCCAAACAAAATAATTGAGGACCCCAATATGGTACCGATAACCCAAGCAGCAGCTATGGCCTTTGAATTAGTGGAACTAGCACTTAAAAGTGAGCATACACCTGCGAAAGACCTATCGACTTCCATGCGTAAAATTATAGAAATTCCAACATCTATAAAATCCAGCCACCCCAGTAACGAAATTGTTGAGAAAGATTCAGACACCTTCTCATTACAGTTTGTCAGAGTTAACCGTAATGGTAAGACAATACACGTGTTGTAAGAAACGCATTCAACACAGATGGTAAGACTAGATTCTTTAAAAGCAGATTGGGAATTTAAGATATTTACTTTTTAAACAGGAAACAAAGTTATAGTATAACACCAATCCATGTACACTATGAAAATAAACAGAAAGTTTAAGAACTGCGACAAATAGTAGTACACTTCATTAAAATTCAAGGTACTAAACAAAAACTTGTAACTACAAATGACAATGATAATCGTATTTTACAACTACAGTTGATGTCAAAAATGCCAGTGAGCAAAACAATAGATAAATGGAACGAATGTCTAATGAACTTTGGCCCTTTAAACGACGTAACGTACATGAGTTTACCAACACAACAGGCATACAATAAAACTATGTATATGAAGTTTTACACATACTGCAATAAACCATCAACACAAAGAACTTTGGAAGGATTACAACAATATGGTGTCAGATACGCCCATAACTCTGCCACTCTAACACAAGTGAACAGCAACATAATAGTACAGGATAAATGTGTCAATAAAATTTACAAAAGTGATTTACGTAAACATACTACACTTTGTAATATACAAAGTAAATCATTGATCACTTGTAAAGAACGTAGCGGTCACATTCCAATTACAAAATATGATAAGCACAAACAAAGGTGCATTCAAACAAATAATAACCATAGTTGGAGGATAGACATTAATGATAAAACAACAACAGATTCAATATTGCTGGATGTGGAACATGGGATTTGGGTGTGGGACTTTACTCCTACTAAGGAGTACTACTATTACTCCTTACATTTTGAATTCACCTTACATATCATGTATCAGATCGACATTTACTATTTTGTTAAACTCCAATTTCTTTAGACAACCCCAAATGCATGTAATAATATTATACATTAATCATCCTATACTTTACTATATTACGTTATATTATTTTTTAATATACAGTAATATTATTATTAATTATAATACTAATATTTAAAACAGATTTTTACACCTACGGTAAGAATAGCTTTGATAACGAAGAGTTATGTTAAACTCTGATTACTAATATATGTATATATTCACCGAGGACGTTGATAGTTTTAAAAAGAGGAGGCTGTTAAGTGACAACTTGCGTAAATAAATAAATTTTTTACTTCTGTTTTACTTCATATAACATTTTTTCTCCATGATAAAATTTTCAAGAGCCTTAGGGTGCTCCAGTGGCCTCAATGTTAAAATTATAAATAACCCAACCAAGGTTAATGAAATTGAATTATATTCTATGAATTCCCATCTTTCTATTCGTATAAAAAAAAATTAAGGTTGACGATGAAAGTTGTAAGAAATCATGCTTACAAAATCGTAGTTTCAAGACGGGTTAGATAGGAAATGCAAGCTTACGCGATATACAACCTACTTCTGCACTTATATAAATAACCCGTAAGGTGTAAAAAACATACTATCTTGTATTTATTATTACGCAGTTTTCGATGACATGAGAAAAGTATCTTGTTATCGAACAAAATTTTTAAATAATCGGAGACTAAGTATACAGTTGCGAGTGCAAGTCAGCTCTCAGCTGTCTGCATTCTGCAGAGTACATATATATAGGTATAACTACTCTTGAACTTAGGAGAGTACCGCAACAGTGCATCAATTAGGGCACCTTAAAACTTTTTTGTTTTTCTATATTAACTCACTAAAGTAACAGATAATATGTAGAATATGGCTTAAAACAGTCTCTACGATAATTTTATACCATATTTTAAAGAAAATAATGATTAATTTTTAGTCTCCCCATTTTGATACGTCACTAGGCGCTGGAGACACCTTAAAAGAGTCGTACTTAACGAAAGTCGTCACTTAACAAAGCTGACTGTGTAGTGGCTCTTGGAAGTGTCATGTTCCGACCAAAGCGAGCTACTAAGCCTAAACACATAAAGTCAGCAAGTACCAGCCCCAAAGAAAGCAAGACAAAGATATTTAAACTGAAACTTCGTGCAAGGTGCATTTGTTTGCGTGGCGTTTTAATAAGTATCTTTCCACCGCTCATCGAGTGTGGTTCCTCATTATCAGCTTAAAATTTTAATCTAACTTATTATAATTACTTGACAAATTTATAATTATATTGCTTGACAAATTCATAGTTATAATTTTAATTTATTGTGAAAGTAAATAAATTAAAAGAAGAAGCATACTGGACTGTGCAGAATATTTTATTAGATAGAATTACATAAAATTAATAGTATTAAAAGAAGCAGAACTGACGAATCATATAAAATTTATCAAAAAAAGGAGAAAACGTATGTGGACATTTATATTTTACACAGCTTAACACTCTCTCTTTTTACTTATTTTTTCTGTGTTTCCTCCCCACATTATACAAACGAACAAATAGTGGGACTATCTGCTGCCCCACAGCCTGTGAAGAAGCGTGAAACTGTAGGCAACAATATTTGCGTCACAAGTGACGTTATCACTGAAGATGGGGTTTGCTTCAGTTTTGAGACTTGCGAGTAATTCTACTAATTACCAGCAAGTTAAGAACCTATGTTCTTTTAGAGGAGGTAATATTTACGCTGTTCACGTTAATGCTCGAGTTAATCACCAATATAAAAAAAATATTGCCGCTATAAATGGTCGAAGTTTTCTTGAACATTTTCTATTGTGCACAACAGCACTTAGTATCCAAATTTTCTAGGTCTGAATGTTTAAAATCGAGTTTCCACAACAGCTGCATTAGCCAGGCAGGTAGAAATCGATCTTATAAACTTTAGATCAGTAAGTCTAACATTAATTGTAAAATTTTTGTAATCTGAGCATCATTGCATAGGAATCGCTGAGGCTCCTAGATGTGTTATTTAGCGATATACAGCAACTATAGTTTACAGCCCAAGCATCGCCTCTAAGCATTGTACGGAAAAGTATAAATAGGAATTTCTAAATGTTTCATGCTGACTTCCGAGGTGAACACCATCGTGTACAAAACCATTGGGGTTGAAAATCGTCAACAGCAAGATATTACCAGACGTAAACGTGAGATAAAAAGTCTGAATTTCCAAATGAATCACAACTCCAGTCAACATCACCCTACGCATCGTAACAGGAACTTTAATACTCCGTTATCTAGAAATGTAGACCAGCAACAATCTTATACTGAAATATATTATGAAGACAACAAAATTCAAGAGCTTATCCACTTTTAATAAACATTTATTTGATTTGAATATAAATCTATATGTTTGTATTCACACAAACGTTTGCTAAGATTAAAGAAGTTTTACTTCCAGTGCACTAAAAATGAGATTAAGAAGACAAAATGAAATTGCAACTCAGTGTCCGCTATGAAATTCGAATATAATAGAGAAGCACACCTGTTCATACGTTGAATAATAATCGTACAAATACTCTAATTAATCGAATTTTTTTTGTGATTGCAAATATTTTAGTATACTTAAGATGAACAAAAAAAGCTGTACATCGAAAAAAATACAACAATAAAAATACTCAAAGAGTAATTATGATGTCAAGATTACTTGGTAAACTAAATTATATACGAATGGCTACTTTAATACAAATAAAGCAAATTAATAGTAGTATAATATTATACAATATTTTTGTATTGCAGGCTCTCCGTTACATCCAAGAAGGTATTGCAAAAGGAAAACGTTGTAACGTCATATAAAAACGAACACTCTGATCGTTTCTAGTTGAACCATTGAATTATTTGATATTTTCTATAATTTGTTTTTAACTATGTGTTATTTGGCATTATAACAATTATTTTATAATAATTACCATTCAATGCAATAGTAATTATACATGGTGAAGTAATAACAACTTTGTATGTTGTAAAAAAATCTTATTAACCTTGAATCAAACCTTGTAATAAAAAATGTATTGAAAAAAGTATAAACATTTTAAACGATAAATTAAATTATTAATTGTAATTTTCTCTCATTGTTTTTTGTAATTGGAGTATGATTCTTAAGCTTATTTCTTTGTTTTTGGCGTTGCTTATGTATGAAAATTGTATGAAAGAATGAAGATTATTTAATGTGAGCTTCCCATTTTTTTTTACAAGATCATTTTTAACTTTTGTATTTTATAATGTGAATTATCCTACTAGTGAACTCAACAGATAAAAGTGAGATTAGAAAGAAGTTATTAAATAGTTACTTTTACATAAAAATTTTATGCATCCACTGTTTGTTTTGAGTGCTTACAACAATCGTAGTTCTGGCCGAGTGTAAGCCCTTAAAATAAATAATGTAGTGAATGTCTAAGCATTGTATATAAAAGTGACGATTTTATTAAAAAATTAAGACTAATGCAAATTGTAAATGTTTGAGTTGTATCAAAACCTATTTAGTATGACTGATACTAAACTATTATCAATCAAAGAGAAATCAGGTGTCAGACTAGTTATGGGTATGGTTACATTTTATGTTTTTGTGTTCTATCTTGAATAACAAGTAAATCCTCATGAATCATGCTTTACTTATTTAAAATATTTCTAATTATAAGGTTGTCAGAACTTTAAAAAATATAACCGTATTAGTGACATTACTTTGGATCGGTAAAGTAGGCAACTAACTTAAATGTAACTTTATCTTTCATACTGATGATTATTTTACACAAATAGTCTCAGGTAATGTTATTAGCATCATACATTTTTATTAGCTTAGTTTTTTGAAAAAATAAGAGTTGACGCACATTCTGCAATACCCAAAAAATTAAATCAAAATTTATTCTCACAAGATTGATTGCAATTTGAAGGAAGAAAGTGAAAAATCAGATTACACCTTTTTAGTTAAACATCTTATTTCTTACTTTTCACCATAAATTCTCAACCAATCTTGTCAAGTTTGGGCTTGATTTCTTCATTGAAGTGTCAATAATGCGCGCATACTCTGATTTTTTGATAAAATAGCTAGTTGTTATAAATAATGTTAGAAGGCTATGCAATCAAAGTAACCTTATCGATAAGGTACAAGACTTTAATTTTCTTTGGACTGCCCTGAAGTCTTAAGTACAACAAAGTACTGCCCAAAAGCCACAGCTTCAGAGCCTCCCAAGTACCACCTAAGAACCTTCAAAGTACTACTGGTAAAAAGCTGCCCAAGGGTCACCCAAGTTCCATTTTTGAAGTACCACCTTAGTACTGCTCTAATGCTGCCCAATTAACACCCGAGTATTGCTAAAATACTGCACCACAAAAATTGTCCAAGTTCTGACCTGCCACCAAAGTTCTTACACACCAGTGCTGCCCTAGTGTGGCTCAAGCAACACCACACAAGTTCCACCAAAATCTGCCATAAAAGTGCTGCTCAAGTACCACCGTCGTACTACTACTTAAGTGTCACCCAAGAACTACCTAACTACCACCACTTAAGTGCCGCTAAAGTAACACCTCACAAGTATTGTCAAAGTTAAGCCACACAAATGCTTCTCAAGAACTGTCCAAGTTCCGTGCAAGAACTGCCTTAGTACCACTACACAAAAACTGCTCAAGAACACCCTAAGATCAACTAAAGTATCACCAAAATCCCGCCTCAAATATGCCGCTTAAGTACTGACAAAGTCTCACTGGTTAAGTGCCACCCAAGTGCCACTAGAGTGCCATTATATAAGTACGGCCTAACTGCCACTCAAGTAGCTCCTGAATATCACCACGCAAGTGCCTTCCAAAATATGCTGAAGTGATACTCCAAGCCCACCACACCAGTGCCGCTCATGTACTGCCCTAGTACCAACACATATGTACTGCTTAAGTCTTGCCGACGAACCACCTGAGTACCACAAAATACCAGTAACTCACTACTGGAGTACTGCTGCTTAAGTGACACCCAAGTGCCACTAAAGAGCCACTACATAAGAACCATATAAGTACCACCCAACTACTGCCACTTAAGAACCTTCAAAGTAACGTTACAGATATCCTGCTGAAGTACCACTGAAGTGATGCTGCTTTAGTTCCACCCCAATACCATCCGAGTGTTACAACACAAATGCCACCCAAAACCCACTGAAGTACCACCAAAGGCCTGCGAAACTTGTGCCACTCAAATACGACTGAAGTTCTGCCTAAGTGCCACAAAAGTTGCACAACACAAGTACCCTTGAACTACCGCTTTAAAAGTACCACTCGACTACCACCACAGTAACGTTGCTGAAGTACTGCCCAAAAACTACCCAAGTGCAACTAATGTAACGCCAAAGTACTGCTCGAGTACTGCCTTTTAAGTGCCGTTCAAGTTCTACCACACAAGTGCTGCTAAAGTTCCACCACACAATGTCTGCCTAAGTACTGCAACACATGTGCTGCTAACGTGTTGCCCTAATTCCACCCAAGTACTACTCTAGTACCACCACACAAGAGCTGCTTGAGTCCTGCTGGAGAACCATCTGAGTAATGCACCAGTGCCAAACAAGATTTGCCACACAAGTTTTGCCCAAGTAATGCCACAAAAGTGCTGCTGAAGCACTACCAAAATACCACTGCCTATGTGTCCCCAAGTACCACACACGTGCCACTGAAGTACCACACAAGTATTTCCTAAGTACCACTACACAAGTGCTGTCCAAGTTCCGCTGAACTACCACTGCTTCAGTGCCACCTTAATACCACTAAAGTACCGCTACATAAGTACCACCAAAAATCTGTTCAAGTACCACCAACTTTCCGCCAGAGAACTGTCGTACGGGTGCCACAATAGTTCCAGCGAAGTGCCGCTAAAGCTCTGCTGCACAAGTGTCACCTAAATTCACTACTATATGCTGCTAAAGTACTGTCTGAGTATTACTGCACATGTGTTGCCAGAATACTACCCAACTACCACGTTAAATTGCCACCAAAATTCAGTTCCACTACACAAGTGCTGCCTTAGTACCGCCATACAAGTGCCACTCTTGTACCACCCACGTGTTGTTCAGGTACAGCTTAAGAAATGCCACACAAATTCTGTTTAATTCCTGCCTGAGTACCATCTAAGTCTTACAGAAGTCCTGCCAGATAAGTGCTACCCAAGAACTGCTGTTTAAGTCCCGCTTTAGTACTGCCACATAAGTGCCACTTTAGTTCCATCACACGAGTTTGGCCTAAGTACCGCCACAAAAGTTTTGCTCAAGAACACCCAAAGTTTCACTTAGGTCACTCCCAAGTACCACCAAATGAGCACTACCCAAGTCCTTATGCCTAAGTGACGCCCAAGTACCACTGAAGTATCACAACACCATAACCACCTAAGCACCAACACAGAAATGATGCTGAAGTACCACCAATGTGTCACTGCTTGAGTGCCATTCAAGTACCACCCAAGTACCACTAAAGTGTAAAAATATCTAAGAAATCTCAGGACAGCCTGAGTACCATTTCATAAGTGTCATCTAAAATACGAAAGTGACACCCAAATGCCACCGCACAAGTGCTGCTTAACTATTACTGTTTGTACCACTGCTTAAGTGCTGCTCAAGTATTTTCCAAGTGTCCCTGAGGTATCGTTACTTAATTACTGCCCAAGTGCTGCTTAAGTATCACCCAAGTACTGACACGCTAGTGCTGCGTGAGTCCTACTTAAACTACCACCTAAGTACCACCCAAGTACCGCTTAAGCATTCTAAGCATTGACCCACAAGTGCTGGCTTAGTTCTGCCGCGGTTCTGCCAACGTGCCACTAATGTCTCGTAATACGAGTGCGATCCAAGTACTGCCACACAAATACACAAATGCCACTCAAGTACCGCTCAAGTACCATCCCAATATCCTTCAAGTATAACTTACTACAACCACATCACTGCTGCTTAAAACATGCTAAAGGACCGCTCAAGTCCCACCACAGAAATGCCACTTAAGTGCTCATGAAGTACTGCTACTTAAGTGATGCCCATGTGCCACTGAAGTCACCTTATTTCAGTACCACTATAATACAACCCAAGTGCCTCCAAACTAGTGCTCAAGTCATGTGACACGAGGCTGCCCAAGTGCCACAAAAGTCTCACCTTCAAAGTGCTACTATGTTACCGCTGCTCTAGTGCTGCTTGAGTACACACCAAAATTTAGCACTATTGTACATCCATTCTCTGAAACAGTAATTGTCAAAAAATTATTCTGCAAACGGATTTTGACTGAGAAAAAGCTGATCAACACGCTAGCTTCCACTTCTTCAGTACTGATGTGTATTTCTGTTTATTCATAGTCATATGTAAGTCCTAGATCAGTCCTACTAAAATCATAGGTGAACCTCAGTAAGGTTCTACTTAAATACTAACTCATTTCTAGTTTATTTACAGTCAGTTGCTAAATAAGTCCAAAGCTGCTTCTGAGCAGCACTGAATCAGCCTTTTTACAAGTGGTTTCGTGCTTTCGTTATATAATACTTTCTATAAGAGTAAAAATAGGGAGCTTATAAAAAAACTCATTTAAAATATTGTAATTACAAGAACAGATGGTTAACAACTAAAATTAAAAAAAAATTGAACACTAGAAAGCCCTGAAAGTTAATATAGTTATAAATTTAATTTATTTGTGTTAATTAAGATACGTATTTGTTTCTCGAATTCCATAAATATTTAATTTTTATTATTTTATACGTTTAACTACTATTCGAGTAATACGAGTTGCAGGTGTCACTGATTATACATGAGTATATTTATAAATATTTTAACGTATCATTATGCTATCGCAGGTGTGGTTGTTAATAATGGGAAACAGTTATACCAGGAATCGAGTGAAGAATACATGAACGTTATTATACGACAAAACAAAAATTACCGAAAAAGTTGCAGTATAATTTACTTTTGAATGGGACAAAACTTAAAGTGGATCAGACGACTTAGATAGGAAAAAAGGACTAAGAAATAGATGGTCAAAGGTTTCAACAACATCACTTACAAAAAATCATCCTGTGTAACAAATAATAAAAAATAATGTAATACATGAAAATTTTTAAAACTAGTGTGCAAAACGATTGCTTTCAAAAACCGAGCTGAGTAAGAAATGTTAAAGTTGACAAACTTCTACCACAATAACATATTTTTCCAGCAGTGAATGAATGTGAAAAGGCCAAACGGACTAGATATCACGTAACAACAAACTTAAACATAATTTTTTGTGTAAATAGATACTTTTATAATATGCACAGTAAACTTTATCTGAAAAATGTTTTTTTTATTTTTATAGTAATCCTAAGACGTCATTTTCAGCGTATTAGGAAAACCAGACAGTGGCTCCAAACAGTCGCATGACGAAAAAGAGTGAAACATTAGAGACACTCAAATTTGGCATTGGAGACACTCACTTGTGTGGTATTCAGGATAAGCGAAATTTAAACTCCGGACAAAAGTACCTATGTCAAAAATTGTCCTTTAACTTCAGAAGATAACATAGATACTATCTATTCTAGGATCCAGGTAGCCCAAAGACTCTTGGTGCCATGGTATTTGTAATTAGCTATGCAACAAATACTACAAGAAATTACCCATATCAGACATTGCCTTGCAACTTCAGGAGATAATGTAGATATGGTCTACACTAAAATAAGCTCTAGGTGACTGAGAAACACTTGATTACAAGGTATTTATAATTTACGCTTCTTAAAACTCCCTGGAAATCACCCATATTTAGCATTGTTATAAAACTTCTGTAGATGACGTAGAAATTATTTACTATGAGCTCCAGGTACTTTCAAGACACTAGACGGCGTGACATTCGTAATCAGCTACCCCAAAAGCCTACGAAAAAGAACTTGTGTTAGATATTCTCCTGAAACTCCAGGAAATGGCGTAGATACTGTCTACCCTAAGATCTAGGTGACTTGGAGACACTCGCTTACGTAGTATTCGTGATTACCGACTTTCGAAACTTTCAAGCAACGACGATTACTCCATTTGCTTTGTTAATCATCGATTTGTATTATTGTTGTGTTTTGCTGTAAGATAAATTTAAGAAACTAATAAATATAAATAACCACACTGTATAAGACGAAACTGCGAAGTAACAAAGCATGCCAAAAGACGGTGTACATACGGCTGACCTTATTAATCGATGATTTGGTGATGGTATGGCTGCAGCTGGTCTGTTATAATGACTTGATGTTGAGGGCATTGTGAATTTTCTAACTACATTCCTTGCAAAAGCCTGTTTATTAAAATAATGGTAATATAGTGCATCCCACGTCTAAATAAGCAGAAAACACTAGAACATAATAAACTTAATAATTCGTCAATATTTGTGAAACTTGTAAGATAAGATGTCCAATGACAGTTGGTTAACAATTTTAAACAACGTCCAATGGTGGTATTGTCAAGTTTTTTCCTCATTAAAAACAAAACCACGTTTCGGCCGTTCGGACAATGTTCCGGCCCTGGTCAGGTACAAAAATCTGTAGGTGATAAAAGTTCTTTACAATAAAAATTTGAGTTAATGCAATATATGCAAATTAAGCGAAGTGTATAACTTACCTCTGACTCTTACGAAAGGAATCTAAAATTGTAATGTAGTCAGAGTTTCCAGTTAAGTTGCTTTTATACCCTGCACCTACACAAATGACATAGTATATGCATATGATTTATTCAAATGAGAATCGCAAGCAGTTCCTCGTAAGATGCACGTAAACAGTTCATGTTTTTCTTATACTATAAATGAAAGGGGCCCTCAAATCATGTACATCAACTTAGTGTCCTTTCTTTAATACACTTAACGAGAGACTTATAACAATTTTTTAATTTTTTTGTGTCTTGTTTCCTATTAATATTACTAAAATAATTTATACTTAACATTTCGGAAAAAGCACTTTTTGTTAGTTTGATCTGTGTCTAAAATTTTTATTTTATCAAAGTTGAAGTGGTGTGTAAATATAATGCTATGCTGTGATAGTACAAATATATCCGTTTTTTTCTCTATGTCTTCTTTATGTTCTGCCATTCTTAATCTTATAGGTCTTGATACTTTACCAACATAACAGTAGTTGCAGTTCGCACATAGTATGTGAAAAACGACATTATTTTTATCGAGTGTCTCGTTTACATCTTTTCTAAGTGAATAAATCGAATTAACTCTGTTGTTTAAACTGTATACAAGACTAACAAAAAGCTTCTTACAATAAAATTTAATAGGAACGTGTGAATGGAAAATATACGGTTATGATAAGATTATATTATAATTATTATTATTTCTATTGCAATCGTCAATTATATTCATGTTTTGCAAGGTATTTTTTTTTTTAAAGAATTGATAAAAAACTTTTTGAAACAGTTGTAAGCTCGTAAACGTTTATTGATTAATTTTAAATTATTGTTATGAGATTAAGTATCTGCTTATTTAATGGAAAAGTCTACTCATATGTAAATGATAACTACTTTATGTTGTATTGGATGGTGGGAGAGAAAATTATACGTCTGCATCGACACTGTGCTGCTATGAAGAACACCAGATTGCAGCAACTACTTACCATCCTTACCAGTAGGCAGTTTAAATCGCTTTCGAGGGTGCTAGACTCCATATGTGCATGCTTCGATGGAAATGTAAATTCAATGATTCTCTCAACGAATTTTGCATAGGTGTATCTTTAATTTTAAATTTAACTTTTTTTTGTTTTAACAACAAATTTTATTAAAAAGTTTTTGGCATTCTAATGGGCAGTCCCTGTAGTCCAGTGCTGTATGATCTTGTAATCCTGTTGCTTAAGATTCCATGCATAGAGAAGTTGTGTTTTAATGTTCCACTGTATGTGCGGTTTGTTGATGATATCCTCATACGTATCTGTACTAAATACATTACCTATACTAAAAACATTTTTAATAGCTATTGTCCAGGATTACAATTCACTGTTGAGACATGCAACAACAACACCATTAGTTTCTTAGATTGCAAAATTACCATTCGACCAGATAACACATTGCTAACTAATTGGTACCAAGAACCTACTTCTTCAGGCGGATACTTACATTTCTCTCCCACTATCTGGCACAACATAAAATAGGTATTATTTACACATCAGTTGACTTTTTCATTGAATTAGCAGACACTTAATTTCATAACAATAATTTAAGATAAATCTATAAATTTTTACTAGCTAAAAACTACCCTCAAAATTTTATTGATAAAATTTTGAATAAAAAATTAAATACATTAAAAGAACATGAACATAATTGATAATTGCAATAAAAACAATAATAATTATAAGCTAATTTTGTCATTACTGTATATTTTCCACTTACACTGTCTTATGAAATATTTTCTTAAGAAGCTTTACATTGGTCTTGTATACAGTTCAAACAATAAATTGAATTCGATTTTTTCACTTGGAAAAGATGTAACCGAGGCCCTCGATAAAAATAATGTCGTGTACCACATACCATGTGCAAATTGCAACTACTGCTATGTCGAACATCGAGAACTGTAAAACTAAGAATGGCAGAACATAAAAGAGACATAGAAAAAAAAAAAAACGAATACATCTGTACTACGACAAGATAGCATTAAATTTACACACAACCTTAATATTAATAAAATAAAAATTTGAGACACAGAAAAAAGTTATAAAAAGTGCCTGTCTTACTAACTGTTTAAAATACATTATGTAAATAACAAAATTAATGAACAGCAAGAAGCAAAAAAATAAAAAAATTGTTATAAGTGTCTCGTTCAGTCAATTAAGAAAACAGGCTTACTTGATGTTAATAATTTAAGGGCCCCTTTCATTTATGGTATTAGTAAAACCTAATTTGTTTACGTGCGTCTTACAAGGAACTGCTTGCAATTCTCATTTGATTGTATAACATGCGTATTCTGTGTCATTTGTGTATGTGCAGGGTATACAAGTAACTAAACTTGAAACTCTGACTGCATTACGATTTTAAATTCCTTTTGTAAGAGTCAGAGGTATGTTATACACTTTACTTAATTTGTGTTCATTGTATTTACCAAAATTTGTATTGTCAATAATTTTTATCTTTTATAGACTTTCTTACCTTATAAGGGCCAGGACATTGTTTAAACGACCGAAACGTCGTTTTTTTTTTTATAAATACAAAACTTGACAGTTCCACCATGGAACGTTATTCTAAATTTGTGAAAATCATTTTTTCTAATTCGGTTCCTAACAGTATTTCTATTTTTTGCATTGAAAAAAGCACTCTTGAATTATTTTTGGGCAACATTTCTCATGAAAATGGTAATAGAAAACGTTTGAGATTAGTTGATTTACTTAATTATTTAGATAGTGTGAAAAATTATTTTGTAAAAGGCTTAATATTTTTATTAAAACGAAATACTGGTTCAGTTTTTTAAAGCTTTAATTCCTACGACAGCAAAGGTATACGAATAATAAATCAGTTTAATGGCATACTGTCGAAAACTGTACTCTTGATTTTGAAAAAATGTGTACAAGATTTTAGTTGTAAATTGATAACTCTTTTTAAATAAAAAAGAAGCAAAGTTAAATATTCACTCAAAATTATTTTAACAAAAAATATATTTTCTTAAATTCAAAAAAACAAACCTGTTCAGCTTACTACTATACAAAGAAATAGTGGAGTGTTAGTGTCAGTTCTATTTTCCGTGTAGATGTTTTCTAGTGAGGGTCCAATTAGTAATGCCTTTTTTTTAAATCTTTAGTCATGCAAAATTGATAATGAAAGCTGTTTGATTATATAAATAAACTTCTTTTAATTCTCTTTATAATATTAGAAGATCTGTCTTGCCTTTTTCCTAGTAGGTCGACTGCTTCCTTGCAAAAATGGAAATCAATTACTCATAAAATAATTACTATCGTAAAGATTGTGACTTTTTGATTCTAGAATGTTATGAGTAAGAGTAATTTTTGGAAATTTAAAAGTTAGTTAGTGAACTTAAAGCTAGGAACTTAAAGATGTTTTATTCTAAAGAAGTGTAGATATTAGTGACATCTGTTATTTTCTTAAGCTGTAAAAGATAAAGTAGATCTGATGAAAGTAACACCCCGAACAGAAATTGAGTTCAGGCACTAAACAGGTTCTGGACAGGTGCCTGAGCTGCCTGCGCAGGACCTGCTCAGGCATTAATGGAATTTTATCCAACGATGTGCACAGGACCTGCTCAGGCTCCTGCACAGGCAGCCTTAGCTCAGGCAACCTGGACAAATATAATCTAGTCCTGAAGTGACTTTTACACAATTAAATAGTAAGGTTATGTTACTTAAAAAAATGTTTTTAAACAGAGAAGTTAATTTCAGTAAAGTTTTATGGGATACAGGAAAGCTGGAAATGTGATATTGCAATATTTTTAAAAGTTCATCCATGTGGCTATTTGCAATAAAACACTCTTTTCCATTTCCGAAATTGTACATACAAATCACGAACTTCATCAATATTGACCCTTGTTTGTTTGTTTGTTTTTTTTTTTTTCTTACACTGTCATTAGTTGTGTTTAATTCTTAAAAAATTTCTTGCTAAATATCGCTCTAAATTTCTTGCTTATCAAACTGTACAGCTATGTTTTCACTAATATTATCTGTAAGTTTAGCTTTTTTTTCATTATTTCTATTAAATCTGTATGGTCTTCTTTTTTCCAAAATTTTTCTTTTACGAATAATTTACATTCTATATTTATTTGGCGTCTTTCGTCGAGAATAATGGTTTTGCTCCATTTTAGATTAATTGAAAAGAAGGTTGAGACTATATACAGTAGTAGCAGACAGTTGATGTCAGTTCAGGCAAGAGCACCGGACCTGTTCAGGAACTGTGCACAGCCTGAACTCACAAATGCAGAAAATGCCTATCTTGCCTGTGCAGGTCCTGCACAGGCAGTCAGGCAAGCTACGGCATATTTCTATTCGGGACCTGTTCATTTGCGCATGAAAACAGTAATCGCCAAGAAAACTGTAATGAGCTTGTTGTTTTGTCATGTAGAGAGAAATTTTCATGAAATTTTTTTTACAATGATCATAAAATTAAAACATAAATGGTAAAAAATGTATGTGTTACATGTTGTTATTTACATAGTAATTAAGAGACACAGCAAGTTCTTGTTCCAGTCCCTTAAAAAAGTGCTGGAGGGTTTTTTAAAGTTATTAATGATTAGTAGAGTATGTCCAAGTAAGGATGCCAATTACATTATTTTTTTGCATTTTACATTCATGATGATAACAATAACAGTTTGTATTCATTATTTTTTAATTTTGTAAGAAAAAAAAAACGGTAAGACAACACTGAACACAATACAGAAATTGAACTTCTTAGTGTAGAAAACTGTTTACCACAAGGCTATGGTTTGTGTTATATTAATCCTTAATTTTTTTTGTTAAACTGTTTTGCTAGGCTTGTTTTTTTTTAGTTTTTATTTCCATCATAATTTTATTTTCTCGTTGATAGAAAGATTTTCGTACAGTACAAAATATCATAAAATTCTTATTCGGTTAACTAATGGTAATATTTGTATTAAAATAAACGAAGAAAATTTAGAAAAGTCATAATTGCTAAATTATCACGACTAGATCTAGCTTTTTTTAACTTCACACTCTTTTTTTACAACATACCTTACTTATATAGACGTAATGTATAAGTAATTATAGAAAAGAAGCATAAAGTAACAGTTGACAACCTTTTGTCTGATGTACAAAAAAAAATTTCTCTACAATTTAAAAAACTAGCAAATAGTAAAATATAAATGGAAATAGTTTATAATATCTAACATCACAATGAGCAGTTCTTTTTAATGTGAATCAAAGTATGCAAAATTTTACATGTATGGAAGTAACAGTTACTTTGTTGAGCCAGAAAACTCAAAAAAAGGTAAAGAAGCTATTTTAGTAATGGAAAATTCCACAGAAAAAGCTATAGAAAAAAGAATTTTATTTTCAAATTATATACTTCTTTAGAATACAGTAAAAAAAAGTTTTAGAAAGGCCGTGATTTATATTTGATATTTAGAAATTTTGAATCGAACTAGGAAACAAAGTTTTGTTATTTCAATCTTTATGCAAGAAACATTATGGCAAAAAATTATAATTACGGCAAAAATAATACACTATCAATGTAGATGAGAAATTTAATACGATCAATAGGTATAAAAGCGAATATTAATACATCTTTATAATTGTATTAAAAGGCGCATATGTAGAAATGGTGGCACTTTTTATACAAGCACTCTATACATGTCCTTTCTCAATATTCAATATACTAAAGGCTTATAATACTAAGCCACATAATTTGTGTTTCAAGAAATTTGCTTAAGAAATAAATGAAAATGAGAAAAATATCTTTCCCAAGTAATGACAAGCACTTGAAAAAATCTAAGCCTTTAAGCTGTTTTTCTGTAACAAAACACATTCCTAATACTGTCTTATTACCTAATCATTGACGGTGTTCAGTATAAAATATACCAGCCACCACCACGTTGTTCGGATTTTTTATTTAGTAAGAAGAAAGGAAGAATATGAACGAATAAACTGCACCCTTTGCTGCCCGGCATGGCTCCCCAGTGGATTTTCCAATTCAAAATCGTCATAAAACAAGCACAATGAAGGAGTAGGTAGACGACTCTAATGCTTGTAGGTGAGCTAGAAATTCAATACGATCAATAGGTATACAAGCGAAAATTGATACTTTGTTATAATTATATTAAGGGGCACATGTGTACAGATGGCGGCAATTTTTATACAAACACTCTGTATCCTCCATACATGCCCTTTCTCAATATCTTGTATACTGAAGGTTCATAGTACTAAGCCACATAATTTATTTTTCAAGAAATCTTCTTAAGAAATAAATAAGAATGAAAAAAATATTCTCCCTGGGTGCAGATCAATCACCCAACCTCCTATTTACTAGACAGTTGCTCTACCACTTGAGCTACCGAGGAACCGTATATTCACTCGCACCGTAAGTTTAGATAAGTTTTTCATTCTTAATACTTATAGAGATGTCTTTTACCTAAACTCGATATAGTAGGTATATGACTCTGATGCTTGTCGGTAAACTAGAAATCAAATTTGACCGAAAGTCTTAATTATTTTATTTAAGCTAACGGTGCGAGTAAATGTACGGCTTGTAGTTGCTCCACCACTCGAGCTACTGAGAACCCAGATAGCATCACGTGGAGAGCAGGGCGTGCTCTTAGCGTGACCGCACGGTGTACTGTCAGTTTGCCGTCATAGTGCTGTCACATGTTATAGCATGTTGTGCAGCCAATGTGTAGCTGAAACGAATCACGCCATGTGGTAGCCCGTGTATGCATGCTGGAGGGAAGTTGTGCATTATTATGAGCTGCATATACCCTGCACAAGAAAAGAATTTATATATATAAGCAAATAAATACATTGCTATATAGCCATCATCTATGGTCTACCATATAACATAATGTTTTTTGCTTTGACGGTGAAGCTCAAATACACGTTATTTTATGATATAGTAATTGAAAATTTATTAATGTAAGTACAGTAAGTACAACTTTCAAGTTACCTGTAAGCGCACACATACATATAAACAGAAGGTGATGTTTTTTAATATTATCACTGCTTGTCAAATAATCTTGCACTTTTATAGGTTAGAATTTTTCAAAAATACAAGATAAAATAAATTTTTTAACAATTTGAATATTTTGCGGGTTGTAAAACGGAATTTTTTAGACCCACCCTATACAAGTGAACTGCGATGTTTTTATGTTATTGAGAGAGTGTATATAGAGGAGATAGTTACTTATTATATAACTCAGATAAGTGGTGTGTTTTAAAAGATTTTATATTTATTTACAGCAGTTTAGTATTGTCGGTGACGAAGAGACTCATCGAGACCAAAGAACTGAATAATCGTTAGCTACTGACAGTGTGGAGGACTTTTTAGACAAGTTAGAACTGAATCAAGTAAATTTCATAATAAAAAAAAAAAAAAAAAAAAAAAAAAGAGTAAGTACCCCTCCTACATAACATTATTGTCTTTATTATTCTTACATTTGAACCTACACATTTAATTATTTACACGTTTTTACTGACAATTTATTAATTACAGGATCTGAGAAAAAGGGTGTTGGATCAAGTACCAAGTCTTGCAGCTCTACATGGTAAAATAATTATTTTATATTGTAATCTTTTACATACTTAGTTTTCAGAAATTTATTAGTGCAATGTAAAATTGTACTATAAAATTCAAAAAAATTAATTATTCATAGTTACACTTTCTTATTATTATAAATTAAAATAATCATAAAAATATACAATGAAGAGGTTAGGGGCAATTCGTACTGCGTGCATACTACCTCGCGTGAGCGCTGGCTGCACCCCTGGTATACGCACAGTGCATGCAGTCTGACAGCACAACCTGCATTTTCCACGCCATGCTTGCAGTGTGCGCTCAGAAATTCCGCCAGCTAGACGTCACGGTGATTCCACGCTTGCTTCATGCCATGCTCCACGCTGCGGTCACAAAGCCGTCACGATGCTATCTGGGATGCTTGTATAGAAAGTGCCATCATCTTCATACATGACGATGTATCAGTATTGGCTTTTATACCTATTGATCGTAATTCTATTTTACCTACAAAAATTAAAGTCATACACCTACTTTTTCATTGTACTTGTTTTATGATGATTTTGAGTTGAAAAATCCACTAAGGAGCCATGCTGGGCAGCAAAGGGCGCAGTTTATTTGTTGATATCTTTTCTTTGTTCTTACTTAATACGAAATGCAAACGATGTATGGTATTTTATACTAAACACTGTCAATTATAAGGTAGTAAGGCAGTATGAGGAATAATTACTAATGATATTAATAATCTGTATCAGGAGAGTGTTTTGTTACAGAGAAACAGACCAAAAAAAGGCTCGGATTTTTATCAAGTGCTCGTCATCATTTGGTGACAATCGTAGTATTAATATTTAATAAGCAGGGTTTGTAGAAAGTCTTACAGCTACTTGTTACTGCAGAATTCTTGGTGCTTCATCTATCAAGTATTAAAATATAGTGGTTAAAAATGAAGCTTTATTGAGAACTGTTTGAAATTGTAATAAAAATTAATAAGAAAAATGAACTCCTACTGGTGTACAAAAAAACTGTGTTGCTTATTGCTTAACAGGCTTTTACATCACAAAAAATATTATACAAAATCATAAAGGAGGAATATTACCATATTTATTTTATAAATTTTGAGCAGCCTTTACTTATATTTATAAGGTATTTCCTTCACTAACTTTTATGGAGACACTTCTAAATTTTGACTATGTAAAGCTGTGTAAATAAGACATTGAAAGAATGAACCTAATATATTAATACAAGATACTCAAAAGTATTCTGAAAACCAGTTACAAACGCAAATCGTTGCATTAGAAAGGGTCTTGATTATAAGAAGCTAAAGGAGTGCCTATTTTTTACGCTCCCATTTTTCTACACTAGTTTACAACAAATTGTTTTATAAAACGGTATTACATTTTTTTTTATTACATCCTCGTAAAACTTCTCCCTCTGCATACTCCATGGACCAGCCCGTCACATAAATCAAATATTATTTACAAATTAATGGAATGTTTAATAGAGCTAGTACTGTCTCGTTACCTCATCAATTTAAAAAATTTTTTGCCTGGTTTCTAATTTTGGAGAATACATGAGGATACGAAATAAGAGACAAATTTAATTAAGATTACTTTAGTGAAAATTTTATCAAAAATAAGCATATTAGTGCTTTTTTGTATATAAATTTAATTTTTGAATTAAAAGATAAATCTTGTGGATCGTTTAGTTTACAAATTTCTATGAACGTTATTC
>NW_019379938.1:45010-67775 GCF_000648655.2 Copidosoma floridanum
TTTTATAAGAAAATTTTACTGAACTACTCTATCTTTAAGTTTTTCTAACAATATTATTAATATTGAAATGTAAGACATGAATTTTTTTTTTAAGGTAAAATTTCAGACTCATAACTTAGTAGTTAATGAAAAACTTTTTTGTTCCCATTCAAAAACTGACAGATAAAAATAAAGGAAACAAAATAATTCAGTAAACTTTACGTCATACTTAATTAAAATCGCCTCTCCATAAAAAGTAGGACTCACGGAGAAAGCCACGATTTAGTTATTTAAATCGCGTATTAGGTGCATATTGTATGAGTATAATTAATCTGATAAATTTACCTATCGAATATCTTATGAAAATAAACTAGCATGCCATGATCAATAACCTAAAGGTGGTGTAGAAATTTGAAAAAAAAATTATATTATGTGAATTGTACATGATCATTTTATTTAAGATAATGGAAACCTCTAAAAAATTTTTTAACAAAACTTTTTACCTATTATGTAGGGCATTGGAGGGTTTTTAAAAATCAAGATCTTATTTTTACAAGAGAGGATGGAATAAAATTTTTTAGGGAGCTGTTGAAGAGCCTATTTTTCTGAAAATTGTGCAAGGCAGCAAGAGAACCTGTGGGTTTTTTGAAACATTGTGCCAGTTAGTGGGGGGGCCTAGAGTTTTTCTAAAAGTTGTGGGAGTCAGTGAAGGACTAGTTGGATTATTTTTGTAATTATAGCATCAGACTGAGAAAAACTTAAGTACAGAAAATAAATGTATTTATGAATAAGTAATTACATCTCAAAACAATTAACTGCAAAAATAGCATTTAATAAAAATTTATGTGTTGTACAAAACCTCCATGTATTTGACTGTTTTCACGATGGTTTATGAATTGACAATTGTTTCCTGTCTAGAAACAAATATTATATTACGGATCCAAATCTATTGGATCGCTGTCAAGTTTCTCAAAGCAAGGCTCTGCTGACATATCTTCATCGCAACATATACAATTATCCCATGTATCATCGAAGTCTGCGTTCAAGCAATTCAATCATTTGCATGCGTTGTCACAAGTTTGTCCATTACAATGTTTGCAAGCTGCATTACACAAAAGGCCAAATTTTTTGCAGGTACAGCGTGCAGTATCGCATCGGGTAGTACAACGACAATAAACCTTAAAAAAAAAAAACAGTTGTTAATACTCTAAAACGCGTAACAAAAAATAATGATAGCTTCAAAGTAATGAATAACTAATAATGCATTTACTTTAAGTACGCTCCACGTTCAGTAGATCATCTGGCACTGGTTTTTTTGAGCTCGTAACTGGGGTAAGAATAAAAGACATCTGTTTCCAGCCCCAATCTTCCGAGTTTAAAGTATTTCCTAGCCATTGCTGTACTTGAAAGTACACTCGTTTAGCATGCTCCATTATCGTTGCGTCAGTTGGGGGTAACGTGAACAAAAAATTTTTTTTCTGCACTGCTCCCGTTAATGACTTATCCATTTCAAATCAAAGATTGTTCACTGATAGTGAGGCTGTACTTTTCGTTTTATACAATAATATAGTGAGCTGCTCTGCGGCCCTGTAAATTTCGTCTACACTTGAGCCTTTTGCATAGAACGCACTTATCATATCTTTCAAATCAGGACTACTTTCGAGGATGGCAAAAATTTGCTTTTTTCGTTTACCAAAAAAAGCACTCGTAGTGTCACTTCCCCTGAACGCATGGGCAAGTAAAATAAAACTTTAATAATGACGTTGGGCTCGAACATCGTAGAGAGCTATTTTTTCCTTATCACCAGTTCTTTTTAAAAAATAGATGTGTTCCGTACTTTTAAGTAAGCCTACTGCTATAGCAATCAGATCCACATCGTTGCCCACGATGGCTACTGCATCTGATGTTGTTTCAGCAATGTCCATGGCAGTACTTACTATCAACATGTTGGCGTCTTTGTTGGCGATTTTTGTGCGAATGTGCCTATCGTTAATGTACTTTAAAAATATCTGCACAAATTTATACTTATTAGCCACGTTAGCTAAAAACTTTCGTTGGCTTACAGTGACTAAAGTATCTAATGTTATTTCAACATCTGCTGCGACGACTCTTTCGTTTCTGCGGTACTTCTCGTACGACTTGACCTCGATTATCTCCACTGTAGCTGTTGAAAACTACAATAGAATTTGTTTGAAAATTTTTTACAACAAACGCGTAATGATTCTTAAATATCTGTTCAAAGTTTGGACTATGTGGCCACGTTAAAAAATGCAATAGCCAGCCACCAGCTACTACGTACCGATACCGAAACTGCAATTCATAACGAGATGCGGAAGTAAAGAGTTTGTATTTCTCTGACTTCAAAGATTTTCTCATTAGTCCAGAGTCATCAAATAGACTAGATGGGTTGGCTGTTAGCTCGAATCCAAAAGCTATACGTGCCTTTTGTTCATCCTGTGGACAGGCAACTGCAACTTTTTAAAATAGTAGATTCAGCTCTGTAACGTGTGTCTGCCCCTGTTGATTTACAATTTCGGGGAGTTGTGATAGGGGTTTTACGGTATGGACTCGAGACAGACTGACTTCTTCAGCAGTCTTTTCTACCATCGTCAACATGGCTCGAGCACCGTTTTCGAACGCCATATAGGAATTAATGGCTTTAGAGCCAATAATACCCGTAGATAATGATATAAGTGTGTCTCGTTGCCTAAATACTTCATGTTCTGTCAACTAAAACAAAAACTTGTCGAGATGCTGGCGATCTTTTAAAATACGACCACTAGTAAGTAGAATGTACTGAGCTAATACGCTTGCAGTAACACTGCGTCCATGTTTAAGATCAGTGCCGAAAAATCAATTAAGAGTTTGCTCTATTACTAGGTCTGGTGATAAATCAGCAAACGATTTATCAATTCGTCGCACCGAAAAGAAACCCTCTTTTGTAAATTTATCGAACTCAATCGGATTCATCCGCATATTAAGATTGGCTAAATCTTGAATTTATATTTAGGCACTTTTTGCATACTGCAAGTGGCCCGCTGCCCGAAATATTGAAAGCATCTTTTCAATACTTTGGAGGTTTAACTTACAATCTCCTGAGCGTTCTGCTTTTAAAAATTCAAGCACGATATTTATACACTCAAAGTACTGAATTCATAATTTAGCCTTCGGTCCACTGTTTTTAAGTTAACCACCCTGAGCAGTGAAGTCCTCCCTCAAGTTTATCATCAATTAATCAACATTAAAATCGCTGATTTCTGGAGGTTCAGTAGTCCAAGATGAGAAAAATTGTTTCATGTCGGCTTTCGTGCTGTTTCATGGCTTTGCTTCTTTAATAATAAGCATACCGAGGGCGGTGTCAGTTAAAAGATGGACACGTAAAGATCTTGCGTAAGCGTGGCCTGCCAGCATTTTTGGAATTGAGCCTGAAGCATGTACAGTTGACCACAAGTCTTCAATTCCGGAACCCTCTATGATATGCCCCACAGACCCTAAAAAAGACATAATCAAATGGAAATCCCCTAATCTCACTAATAGTTTATCTCCATAGCTTACAAGAGATCGTGTTTTAATGTACAAAGGTTGATCCAATGTAATAATCGACATTTTTTTCTGTAAAGTCTGGGTCTGGGTTTTAGTGAACTTTAAGGCCGTGTTAAGGGTTGTTAGGTTGGAGGGTGGTTCTGTAATGAAGGGTTAGCAAACAATTTGGGTCGTAGAGTACGTGACATTTCGGGAAATATTTTTTATGTAGCCCTTCCACGCTGGCAAGTTCGAGATCTTAAAACAATGGGAGTATAGGTATCCCAAATAGTGCAGTAAGATTTGCGTCGAAAATATTAGCTGTCATGTAGATGTGTTGATAAAAGTAATATCCTTCAATCTATTAACTGCATCAGTAGAGTACGGGACAGTAGCAATTGTATTTGTCTTTGCAAGCTTGGAAGCGCTCGGCATTTTTGTACACTTTTTAGAACCACCCTCAAAACTTAGTGAGTATGTGGGAGTGTACACGGCGATACCACCCAGGCCGTGAAAAGTATCATGTCCATCGAGGGTATTCACATTATGGTCAGTATTGTCCCAAACATACTGCACAAACGTATCATCGATGTTAATTTTTTGAGGATTCATGATGACAGACGCTTTGTAAAGCTTCGTGTTGTGGTAAAACGATGATGTACTAAGTCGTGACAATAAGTCGACGATTAACCGTGAGCCCGTCTTTCGATGAACATAAGTAGCTACAGCCAATTGCAAAGTAGAAATGAATGACCGAGGCTTCAATAGCAATAGAATAGCGTGTGCCATCGAATCGCGTTTTAAAAAATTTTCTTTTGAGGTATTATCGCGAATTAGGAGTTTATTTAAAAAGGTTTTGAGAAACTTGGGGATGTTTGCTAATACATTATTGAGAAACTGACTGGAGGGAGGGTACGAATCAGTATCAAAACCGGAATTCAACATTTCCTTACGCAAGATTTCAGCAGCAACTTGATGAATAATTTATTTATCAGTGTCTTCCATGTTATCTCCCATAAACTACCGATTGCAAATATTGGCTATACGAAAAACTTTATAATAACATAATGGCTGCTTTCCTTTGTGCTGATCAATGTAGATTTCTTCTTTGTATTTATGTCTGAGCTGCGTGATCAAAACTTTGTTGCTTACTACAATCATATCATATAAAATAATTTAAGTATCATTTTAAACCTAAAATTATTACAGGTTAAAACAAAGGACAAACAGTATTTATGCTTATAACCTCTTTAAATACTGGGGATCATTTTTGTTTACCACTTATTTTACATGCACAACAATTTCAATTGATTTTGGTTTTTTCTGTAAAAGTTAATACATCACAGGACGAAAGTTTCAAACCTATAGGATTATATTTTGAAAAGTGAGATTTCTTATGACTAATAAAATGAAGCTTTATCCTGATGCACAAACCCAACAAATTATTTCATTTGAAATGATGCTTAATATATATAAAAACAAAAAATACTGTGTCAGAAAATATTTTTGTATCTTATATTATTTGTAATAAATTCCAACGTCAATCATCATCATATCTTCGTACCAAACATTAATGAATTCAAAAAAGTATCATTGTAATAAAAATATCTACTATACACATAATATGTACATATCTACTAAAGATTAACAAAATTTAATGGAACATTTAAACGCTCAAAAATTTAGAAAAATCTATTACAACAACACCTACAACAACAGTTACAAAAAAGTTGAACACTTAAAAGAGCACCACTGTGTGTACAAAGAAGTCTTTAACAAAAATATTTGTTGACATTGAAAAAGATCATTTTTAAGAAATAATACTCTACAAAGAAATCTAAGCTTTTACAATGTTAAATAAGTAATTTTTAAACACTATACTTTGTCAGATTATTAAATGCGTTTAAATGAATGTATGAATCTGTTTTAAAACATTGATGTGCATGTATCATTAAAAATTTCACTGGCTTATCTACTGTTTCATAGTCACGTAGATAACATTGCTTAGTATTTTAAGTTTAAAATATTAGTCAGAAACAAAAAAAAATGTATGTAACCTGTTACAAAAATTTTGTTAGTTCATAATATATACGTGTAACGTATAAGTTAGAGAAGAAGTAGAGACAGAATTGCGAAAAAAAAAGAAATGAGACAGTATGAGAAAGGGGTGGGGTAGCGTGGTTAAGTTTTTATAACGTAATGCGCGGGAAAGAAAGAGTAAGGGTGGGGTAGCGTGGATAAGGGAGGGGAATGGTTGGGAAGTTAATCTTGGGGTATGAGGCTCTTTTACAGTCAAGCTTGAATCAGATGGCGCCAGAGCACGTCGCGGCTGTCATGACCGTCGCACTCACATACCGTCAAATTTACAGTTGTGTATTGTGTCCGTGAGCCTATGTGTGTGATGAGCAAAGCAGAAGACATAACCTTTGTAAATGATTGCTGTTGTTTGCAGACAATTTTTTTTGCATTTACGTTTAAAGATAGTAGAAAAGATGAAGTGCAGTGTAATATCCTGCGATAAGAAAGTGAAATTTAAATTTTCTTCTGATAGTGTGATAAAAAGAAAGTGGCTCGAAGCAATTGGGAGACCAATTATTAGTAAACAAATACATAAATAGCCTTGTAAATATAACCTAAAATGTACACTTACCTGTCCACGAGTTCTGCTTTTCTTCCACTGACTCTTGCTCCTTTCTCTTTTAAAAGCTTTTTCAATTCTGAAACTTTTAAGCTCCCATAATATTCTTTCTTGTCTTCCTTATTCATTACAAAATTTCAAATATTGCGCTTTACCACTACACTTTAATTTCCTGTATACATACAGTACTGAAAAGTAATGTTGTGTGAGTGAGACGGCCATGACAGCAGCGACGTATCCTGGCGCCATCTGATTCAAGCTTGAATGTAAAAGAGCCTCATAAAATAAACAACTATACAATATAGAAAAATATATCTTGCTATGTAAAAAAATTAGCTGGAAAACACATTTCATACAACCCTTCACAACTAATTGCTCCCACTCCCCCCTCCCAAAAATAAGGTTAAAATCTGTCATTTTTTCCATATTTTGATACATCACGATTTTTGACCAAACCTTTACCGACCCCTACTGCTTCCCATCATTTTTGGACAACCTGACCAAAACTTTACTAATTTTCCTGGATCACAATATGTATACATATGTGTACGTGTCGTATACGTATACATACATGTGTGTGTATACTTTCTTTTAGTAATGACGTGCGTCAATCAATAAATTTTTCATTTCATTCTTTTTAATATCATATTTGTTCTTCTTTTTAAAAATGAAATTGTAAGACTTCAAAGAATCATACTTGACAAAGGTTGACACCTAACAAAGCTGACTATGTAGTTTATTGCTCTTGAAAGTTTCAAGTGACCACTGAAGTGAACTGTTAAGCATAAACACATGGAGTCAGCAGTGATGTAATATTCCTCAATACTTGCACACGCATATTATACCTCTTTTTCTCTCTCTAAGATCTTTTCGTAAAGACTAAAACAAATGGTTGGACTGTCTGCTGGCCCGATGCCTGTGAAGGAGCGTGAGGCTGCTTTCTACAATCTTTAGTCCCAAAGTAATGGTAAGATCAAATGACGGTAGTAGTTATTTTTAAAAAATGGTAGCACAGCATGGTTGAGTCTCCAAATATTTGTTTATTTATTATACGTTTTGTTATTACAGTTTTGAAGAAAAAATATACATCATGCAAAGAAGCATATTAATAAATGTCGTGTAACACCCGATATAGTGCAGTCTGTGTGGTTCTGTATATGCTGTGCCTTTGCGGAGAGAATAATATATGCTCTACTTTGTTATAGTTTATAAAATGAATAAATTACCAAAAAAAGCAGTACATGAATAAATAAATAAAAAAATGATCAAGAAAAATTCATGGTCATAAAAGAAAAAGAAAGATAACCTTCTGTATTTGATAATTGTAGAAAACTAAAAGTTAGTAGTGATCTCTTATATAACACATACAGATATACACCTGAACATTAGATTTGCAAACTCAAGTGATCTATATTTTCATCTAAAGGTATTCCTACCCTAAAGTTTTTTGTATAATCGATTCATTTTCTTAGTCCTGCTGAAGCCTTTCATAGCAGACCGGACATTCTTAGTTTAGGATTTGCTAATCAAAGTGACTTTTTCCTATTTTACAAAGTACAATAATACAGTAAATAGATTTTTTTTAAAATATCAAAAAAGATTTGAAGACTCAAACAAATAATACCAGCACGTGAATTCTATAACGTGCACGGGTAACAAAAAAAAGCAAAAACTGTGGCAAAAAACTTAACTTACCAAAACTATCTATGAGCTACAAAAATAAAAAAAAAAAGTTCGGTTCTAATGATAACCCATTACATCATTACTATAATATATTTGGCTTATAATTCTTATAAGCCAAACACTTATTGAAAAAAAATGAAACACAAGTACTATGTACCCTTAAAAGAAAAAGTTTTTAGAATTCAGAAGTCAACGTCCAGCACAAATGCAATAATTTTAAAATTTAAATAAATACACAATAAAATAATTTAATTTTTTTTACGGAAGAAGAATTTCTTAACGGACCTCAAAAGCATATAAGCGCATAGGCAGAAGATTACTTACACACGCAAATACACAAAAGTAATTCATACAGTATGCAGGTGTGGGCCATCGTGCTCCCTCCTAATCTAAAGAGGAAAAAGTGCCAAGTAATACGTCGGATACTCTCTCCCTCTCTTTCTCTCTCTCTCTTTTCCTCTCTCTGAGCAGGACGAGCCTTAAATAATACATCGCGCACTATACGATGCTTATGTAGCAATTGAGATGAATAGCTGCATATGCTATGTTAAAAATCCATGTGCGGTATACTTTTTTTAGCTTTAAGCAGAGGGTCTTATGTGTGCACGCTTAATTTCACTCTCTCACTTTAGTCTCTGGACATAACACATAGTATATTTATCTTTTCCTTTGCCAGCATACAGCTATAAAATGAACTTCTATTTTATTATAGATGCATGCACCAAACAAGCATTCGCACTGGAAATATATATACACACATTGCAACGGTCACTTTTTTTAAGAGTGACATGAAGGTGTAGTGAGACACAACTATGGCGGACAGAGGATTTGAGGATAGACGCACTAGATAATGGTTAGAGACTCAGTGAAGTCTAATTCAATTTTGGTGCTTATTTAAATTGTAAAATAAAACAAACTAAAACAAAATCAAAGAAAAATACAAATCTTGTTTTTTATCACAGCGTTAACTTAAAAAAAAGAGCATTTTAGTATAAAATAAGTAAACTAGTACAATATAAAAAAAAAATGTGTTGTTAAAATGATAAAAAATCATAAGGAGTATAATGCTCAAAATTCTTATTACGGCCTGAAATAAACTTTTATGCCAAAAAATAAATTTAAAAGATTTACTATTTAGATTTAATCACGTTCATAAAAATCAATAAACAACAACAAACCAGGGGGTATTAATGGGACATGGGACCCGCGGTAAGAACGAAGTTCTTTAAATATGAAATGAGTATAGACACAATTTTTCAGGTAACAAGGGGGTCGCCAGACCCACAGGAAGAACGAAGCTCTGTAAACGTTAGAACTGCATTTATGTTGTTTACTGAAACAAAAACTTTAAAAACGAATAGAATAAAAAAAAACAATAGTTTAGTACTCACGATTGTTGAACTTCGTAAGTACTGTATTTATGCACGACGTTTTCACGAAGTTTAACCATCGTGAGTACTAAACTATTGTTTTTTTTTATTTCACTCGTTTCTCAAGTTTTTGTTTCAGTAAACAACATGAATGCAGTACTAACGTTCACAGAGCTTCGTTCTTCCTGTGGGTCTGGTGACCCCCTTGTTACCTGAGAAATTGTGTCTATATTCATTTCATATTTAAAGAAATTCGTTCTTACCGTGGGTCCCATGATCCATTAGTACCCCCTGGTTTGTTGTTTTAATTTCCTTTGTAATTTTTTCATTTGTTTTTTTGTTTTTTAATTTCTTGTTTTTTTTTTATATTAGTTACAATATTACAACATTTTTTATATGTTAGATTATTTGTTACACATTACACATTATTGGATACCCTTTTTAGTTCGTTCGTACGGTGATGATTTCGCATAGACCACCTCGAGATCGAAGGATCTACTTGGTAGGCCATTTTGCTGCGAGAAAGTCACCCCATCCTCTTACGAGGAGCATTGCGTGGTGAAAAGGCACTTGTGAAAATTCACAGAGGTACTAGCTCGAGAGAGTCACACTAGCTGGGAATCAAACCCACAGTCTCCCACGTTCCAACCTACAAATCAGCCAACCGAGCCACCAAGCGCTCTATATTTTATAGATATTTTAAGAGAATTCAGCCTCTAACCCCTTTATATCATCCTCCATTCTTACTCCAACCCAACCTATCTCTCTCAAAATACCTTGTTGTTCGTTTGTTTTCTCGCTAATTTTTATACTTCATTACATTCCGCTCCGTCCCTCACACATTCCCCTCCAACCTCCTTCAACCCCTTAAATCCCCATCCATCTCTCAAAATTGTAAACNTTTGTATTAAGTATTTAGAAAACAAATACCAATATAATTCATAATGAATTAAATATATTATCAGTGAATGCATGTAAAAATGGAATGTTATAGTTACGAACCACACCATAAGTACAAGAAATCGAGTTTCGATAAACGGCAGCGCTCGTAGCAGAGTAGGTAAGGTACTGGACTCATATGCAGGAGGTCGAGGGTTCAAATCTCTTTATTGGAAAGTCCTTTTTTTTTTTTTTTTTTTTTTTAAGAATTGCAAAAGAAAAAAAATCAAAGTGGAATAAAAATTATTGTGAGAAAATAAAATTGGGAGTGTGAGAGAGAATGGTGGGCAACGGTGTGCAGAAGAGTAACATGGCACGGTTGGCTGATTTACATATCTAGTGGGGAGAGGGAAAGTGTACAGAAAATAGTCGGTGTGGGGGACGGGGTAAGGGGGGAAACTTGAGAGAAAAAGTAAACCACTTTTGTTTCAAAAAAAAAAAAATCTGTCGGTTTTAAAGCCAACAGCCCCCTGAGTGACGCGACATAAAGAACTTCGTTCTAAAAAGTTTTTAAGAAATTAATACCTTACAACTAACTAATTTTACGGAATGCTTCCTATACGTTTTTAACTCAACTTTGTATCGTTCGTGGGACAAAGTTGTTTTGCTTCCTAGTAAGCTTACAAATTACCTTAAAGTAGGAATCAACAATAAAACACTATTCATAGTAAAATGCGTAAAATGTCATGTTTACAATGGAATTAAGCAATATATAATTGTCAATACAAGAGATCTATACGTAATAATGTGCAGAATTAGAGTGCACTAGAGCTTGATTTTTCATTGTATTCTTAACAAACCAAAATTCATAAAAATACAGATGTTTTGTACACGTACAGGTAATACTACTGCATGGCCCGCAACACGAGAGCATCACACGATCAAAGACCCAAAAAAAAAAGTTTATTTTTGACAAGAAAAAAACGACCCCTAGAAATGACTGAGAAAGCGGTCAGTAGGTCACCTCTCGGTTGACTGAGCAGCCGGGGATTATTAAATACCAACTATATGATCCCACTTCGTGGGATCAACGCTTGTCATTCACCTGTTCATACGGAAAAATACTCAACTTCCCAACTACAAATCTAACACTGGGAAAAATGTGACACAAGAAAACAAGAACCTAAGAAAACACTGGAAAACTTCCTCCAAGCAAAACCACTACGCATAGAGAGATTTGGCACAAAAAAAATAGTCCTCCTTCATTACTGGTAGCATACTCAGGACCACCACTTGGTTGGATTCATTAGGCAACCAGTAATAGTTTACGTCCTTTGTCTGAACTCATCAACAAATGTTGATGAGAAAACGAGACCAGAATAAAAGGGAGCACTTGATATAAATTTCTTATTGTGCAGCAATGTGTAGTGACGGCACTCAATGTTCGGCAGCAATCAAAATTGACTAGAGCTGGATCAATGCCGCACGGATCCGTCGTTCCTTACCTTGCGTCGTCCCCTTGGAGCTGTCAATTCGTATTCCTTTACCAGTCTTCCCTTGGGAGCCTTAAGTGCTTTTCGGGGAAGCAATCTCCCGAGACAGAGATTAGTAGTGAGATTGCTGACTGCCATACTACAGAGTGTGCCCTTTTTTCCAGTGGTTCAAGCACCGCACCGCAGCCAAGCCGCCGAACCAGGCACACATTGTTTTGTATTTGAGAAGCACAGTAGGGGTATCAGAGGAGTGGATTCGAGTGAAAACGTCCAAATAGACGCACATCTTGGAGACGCGTGGAAGGGGTATACTGAATGGGCGCCTACAAGGAGAGAAGTGAAAATGTCGGTTATATAGCTGCATAGCTAAGCACACAGCCAAAGCAAGCGACGACACGAGTTTTTCTCTTTTAAGTCTTTCGACTTTGCAACCGACTATATGCCATGTACATTTAACTGACTTGCTCTCGCTCTGGCTTCAATGTTATCTATAAATGTTATTTAATTAAATCGTGGAACTAAATGCTTATTAATTATATGCACAGACTTTTGATTTCAATATATTATTTTTTAACTCTCGCGTACTCTTAACATTACCAAATCCATTTATGTTTTAAAAAAATGTATAGCTTCAACTATATTTTAACGTTTTCAGTACAGCTTTAACTACTAATTTATAAATTTTACACATCCTAACTGCTGTGAACTGTAGGACAAGCTCCGGAGGATATCCATGAGCATATGTGATTTCGAAAGAAATATGACGTGTTCTTCGGATAGCTAAGATGAATAAAGCTTATGCTGCTTCGTGAATTGTTTTGCACTTGAGGGTTCAAATCCACTTCATAGTAGATCTCTTTTTTTTTTTTTTTTTTCAATTCATTAATTTGTCTTCATTTCCTTTATTTATGTTTTGTTAAAAAATAAATATGTGTCGTCAACATTTATTTTCCGATACATCGAAACAAATATTGTTACTTTTATACTTTTTGTTAGCAAGGCAATTCCATAATTTCATAATACTAAAATTATTTTTAAGGATTTTAACATAAATTGTGTATTTTAAAACTCCTAAGAAATTATTAACACCCTTTTTACGACAAAAAAAAAATCGAAGGCGGGAGAGAACTCATACATTTACCACGATTGTATCAAATATGATTATTACTAGTAAAGTACAACCTACGTCCAATTATACGTGAATATTGATCTACGTACATATATTATATGTTTTAGCTTACATTTACATTCCTTATTAATACCTTGTTGTTATTGTATTGACAAAATTCGTACTACATACATGTACAAACATCAAGGCAGATTCTTTAGTCTTTATAAATAGAGTACATTTTAGATTAAAGAGTCTTACAGAGACTGAACAAAGCTTTTTTTATTAAAAACATATTACTTTCAACCACTTAAAACTCGGAGTGAAAAAAAAAGTTGGGGTGAGTATAAACGATTAACCTTTTTACCTATAATAAGTTGTTATTGTACTTTTTTAGAAATAGTTACCGAAATTGTTTGACAGCGCATAAATCATATACAGTTAACAAAAAATTTTTTTTCTTTGTTTTGAAGGTGGCACTATATAAATTTTTACAAATTAATAACTATACAAAATATTAGAATTCCACAATTTCAATTGCACTTTTAACTATCGCAATCGGTCAATTAATCTTACACTTTATGCAACACACAATGATTTGCCTAAATTTATTCGATTGCTTGTAGTTAATAAGATAGACCATTAAAAAACACCTCTAGCCATACAACGCAAGGCAGCTAATTTTTTTTTTTTTGTAGTTATAGTAACAGTCGTATTATCGGTATCTTTAACCACGTGACACAGGTTGCTTTTATTAAAAAGCTCGGGAACTCTCACGACGAGTACCTTAACTTTTAAATCTCTAAGATGACTTTTTAATAGTTTTATATATGAATTAAGAGAATCACAGTTTTATTAATTTATCACAAAGATGTATTAACTTCAATACAAAAAAAAATAGTTTGAGTTCTTCACGATTATAAGAAAAAAAATGGAAAGCTAGGATAAATAGTTAGTCAATTTTTTTTAAAAACTGTAGATTTTTGAAATATTAGCTACTACAAATGTATATGTTAATACTATTTATGGGGGTTGTCGTAGTACAGTCAATTTCAAAAGTGAATTTTTGTATTAAAAAATGTCTATGTTGTGATCATTTTTAACAAAACAGGTAAATCATTTGAAAATTAGATATATGGAACAGAAAAATGCCAAGGAAAGTAAACACAAACGTTGAAACAACAAATTAACCTAACTTTTGTCTCGCACTGCACCACTACATAGGTATTCTAGTAACGTTGTTACTGGATTTGAAACTGTTATATTTTAAAAACAGTGAAGTTAGGCTTCTCCATGTTCATTATGCTCATTTTAACTATAATAAGCCTTTACATATTGGTTTCTTGAAAGATTTTTAAGAAAATTGCTTAAAAAGGCACGCCATTGCTTGATGCAGGCCAACAAAAACTAGCACTCGTCGTGTATAGAAGTAAGCGGCAGTTAAAACATTCTTCTCAGATACATGCATCACACACTCTCACTAAACAAACACAGGGACGCTTACGAATTGTTCTGGGTTGCGTGTGGCGGGTCCTTTTCCGGGCTTGCGTTGGAGGCCTGGTGGTGGGTGAAGCCGGATTATGAGGCCCAGATAAGTCTAGGTAACCACATCTGAAATGGCTGTACGCTTCATAAACAAAAAAGACGTGGTGAGCCGACTAACCTAGGCTTACTACCACTGAGAAGGCTATATGGCGGAACCTTAGTGCCTTACGCCAGCCCGTTTTGTTGGGTTGTCTAAGCAGTCTCGGGACTGTACACCTTTCTTTTTTTTTGTTTGTTTTTTTTTGTTTTTTTTTTGTTTTTTTTTTGGAAAGAGGGAAAATGCGTTGAGAAACACCACAGGGACAGCAGTAGTGTGAGACTCGGCAAATTTTTTTTTATTAGACAACCCCAACCAACTAAAACCCCTCCCATGCCAAGTGGCCTTTAATCCAACCCGGAACCGCGTTAGCATTACTTCAGGGTAGAGCCACCAGGGAGACCATCACGTCTCACAGCATTAACGAGCTAACTTGCCATCATTTGCTAGAGGTGCTGATGCTCTCAAGTCCTTAACAGAACTCGGAGTCCCTGAGGACCAGCACCTTGTCTAGCGCTTAATAGTAGGCCACCTACTAAGCCAGCACCACTATAAGCTTAATGCTTTCCCTTGCTGATAGGTAAAAAGTACCAAGCGCAGCGTAGGTCTACATAAGTCTGTCTTTTAACTCAAGACCTTTTTGCCTTATTCTTATTCTGCTTAGGCCTTATCCCTGGCCTCTTTCAGGGCTCTTCTAAATAAAGGGCAGCTCCCGCTGCCTGCTTCGTGCTTGTTGTCTGTTGTTGGGCAAAGGAAGCACCGTGTTGGGCCTATACACTCTGTGTTCCGGTGGTTTGAGCTTCCACACCGCAAGCACAGCTTAGATCTGTTTTCGTTCTTACAGTTGCCTGAGACGTGTCCATATCCCAGGCATTTGTAACATCTTGTTACTTCGATTCTTCTTCGAATTCGGCCGCTTACAAAGCCAACTCGTAACCTGCCTTTCTTTTCTACTTGTCTGGCAGATGCTTCGTCCACCTTTATTAAAGCCAGCCTCTGTCCGCTGGCATTTGGCTTTCAGAGAGAAACTTTTAGCCCCTGGCTCTGATGTTCAAAAGTCCTAGCAAAGGCCTCTTTGACCTCATCTTCCTCTGCAATGGCATCCAGGTCTTGGACCTCTAATGTCACTTTTTTGTCACTCATGATGACAGTTCCGTGTCCAGCAACCGGCTTTTTAATTTGCTGTGAGAATGCAGTAGCATTCTCTACACCTTTGGCTTTAATAAGTATGTCTCTTTTTTTTTGTAGTGACAACACTTTGGACTGCCACTTTAGCCTTATCGGGGACAAAATTTCGCCTTCATAGTCTTCCGCACCGTTGCAAAGGTATGTCCTTCAGCCATTTTCACTACTACTGTTGTTATGGCGTCCACTCTTTTCTTCCGGCTTGTTTTGTCATTCAGTGAAATTTCTTCTTGTTTGCCACTGCCTGTCTTCTCTTTCTTTGAAGACATAGCCTGCTGGCGTTTCTCAGGGCTGTCCGATGGGCTCCTGTTTCTCTTACTTCGTTATATTTTCTTTAAGGCAGTGTTCAGGGTTTGTTTCTGTAAATGCAGTCGGAAATTATCTCCCCTCTTTTACCTCCACTGCAGGGATTTGAATGACGACTTCCAAGCGTAAGTATACAAATCTTTTCCAATAAGACAGCTTTTTCTTAGCACCTCTGCCTCTCAAAGATGCTTAAGCGCTGCTTTGAGAGCATTTTTAACAGCGTTCGCTGTGTTGCCGTACTTATCATTAATTAGTTTTAGCATCTCTGTAATGTCACTCGTAGCTGACTGGACTTTATCAGCAACTTGCTGTCGCTTTACTCCGAGCTTAGTGACACCTTATTCTACAAAGGCAAGCTCTTCCTGGGTCTGGTGGCTAAATACCGACACGTTGCTAACCTCGGTGTCGTTAGTGCCTATACTCGACAGGCTACCTCTTCGTCCTTTGTCTGTAAGGAAAGGCCATGGAACAATTAGCAGTCCCTGTTGGCCATGAGACGCGTCTTTGTGCCCCCCCCCCCCCAGAATCCGTGGGGCCTGCGTCAGTCACCCGGGCTTTCCCTGCATCAGAACTGCCGGTGAACACTTTCAAAGAGGTTACCGCCTGGGGTACTTGTTTTAAATTGACGTTTTTTATATTGGCATCTTTTTTAATATCGTACTGACCAGCGAATGCCAGCACTACCTTTTTTTTCTAGAAATGAGTAGTTGAAAAGTGTTAAAACCAGGGCAGCAGCCCTCTCTGTTATCAGAGAAAATAGCTACTTGCTCGGGCTAGCCGGAAGTCGCCACTCTCGCTCAGTCCCACCCGCAGAGACTGCCCTGGCGTTGAGTAACAAGTGTAAGAATGGTGTTCGTGTGTAATGCATGTATTTGTTGGTACACAATGGTCATCCCAGCGAGACGAGCGGCAGGTGAACAGTCCCAAGACCGCGCAGACAACCCAAAAAAACGGGCTGGCGTAAGGCACTAAGGTGCCGCCATATAGCCTTCTCAGTGGTCGTAAGCCTAGATTAGTCGGCTCACCTGGTCTTTTTTGTTCATGAGGCGTACAGCCATATCAGATGTGGTTATTCAGACTTATTCGGGCCTCATCCTCTGGCTTCACCCGTCGCCAGGCCCCCAACGCAAGCCCGAAAAAGGACCTGCCACACGCAACCTAGAACAATCCGTAAGTGTCTCTGTGTTCGTTTAGTGAGAGTGTGTGATGCATGTATCTGAGAAGAATGTTTTAACCGCCGCTTACTTCTATAGACGACGGGTGCTAGTTTTTGTTGGCCCGTATCAAGCAATGGAGTGCCACCCACGGCAGCAGCAATAAGCGAAGAACAAGGAGCACAAGCAGAGCTTGCCGATGTATCTACACCGATGGAGGCATGGGGCACTAGTCCCCCGTTAACATCACCGCAGATACACACTCCAACGCCACACACGCCTCCCAATGCACGCTTCCAACCACCACCACAGAGGGCTACCCCAGCTGCCCATCGTCACCTCACATTTTAAGAGGATACCCCTATCCGCTACTTGGGAAAGCGCCTGGTATGGAGAAACTAGAGAAAACCCCACCTAAGACTGTACACCTGCCGCTCGTCTCACTGGGATGACCGTCGTGTACTAAATAATATATACATAACAGACAACCACCATTTTTACATTTGTAACTCAACGCTAGGGCAGTCTCCGCAGTTGGGACTGAGGGAGAGTGGTGACTCCCGGCTGGCCCGAGCAAGTAGCGGTTTTCTCTGGTAACAGAGAGGGCTGCTGCCCTGGTTTTAACACTTACAAATACTGATTTCTAAAAAAAAAGGGTAGTGCTCGCCTTCGCGGGTCAGTACGACACTCTAAAAAATGCCAAAATGAAAAACGTCGATGCAAAACTAGTACCCCAGGCGGTAACCTCCCTGAGGGAATCCACCGGCAGCTCCGATCCAGTGAAAGCCCGAGTGACTGTCGTAGGCCCCACAAATTCTGGGGGGGGGGGCACAAAGACGTGTCTCATGGCCAACAGGGACTGCTAAATGTTCCATGGCCTTTTCTTACATCCAAAGGATGAAGAGGAAGCCTGTCAAGTATAGGCACTAACGACACCGAGGACAGTAACGTGTCAGTATTTAGCAACCAGACCCGGGAGGAGCTTGCCTCTTTAGGAGAATGTGTCGCTATGCTCAGAGTAAAGCGACAGCAAGTTGCTGATAAAGTCCAATCAGCAACGGTAGACATTATAGAGACGTTACACATGATTAACGATAAGTATGGCAACACAGCAAACGCTGTTAAAAATAGGCTCAAGGCGGTGCTTAAGCATCTTCAAGAGGCAGAGGTGCTGAGAAAAGGCTGTCCTACTGAAAAAGATTTGTATACTAACGCTTGGGAGTCGTCATTTAAATCCCTGCAGTAGAAGGAACAAAGGCAAGATAATTTTCGACAACATATACACAAAAAAACCCTCAATACTGCCTTAAAGGCAACAGCCCTGAGAAACGCTAGCAGGCTATGTCTTCAAAGAAAAAGAAGACAGGCAGTGGCTAGCAAGAAAAAATTTCACTTAATGACAATACAAGCCGGAAGAAAAGAGTGGACGCCACAACAACAGTAGTAGTGAAGAAGGCTAAAGGACAGACCTTTGCAACGGTGCTGAAGACTATGAAGGCGAAGTTGACCCTGATAAGGCTAAAGTATCTGTCCAAAGTGTTGTCACTACAAAAAAAAGAATCATACTTATTAAAGACAAAGGTGTAGAGAATGCTACTGCATTCTCACAGCAAATTGAAAAGTCGTTAGCCAGACAGGGTACTGTCAATATAAGCAACAGAAAAGTGACATTAGAGGTCTAAGACCTGGATGCCATTGTAGAGGAAGATGAGGTCAAAGAGGCCTTTGCTAGGACTTTTGAACATCAGAGCCAGGGGCTAAAAGTTTCTCTCTGAAAGCCAAATGCCAGCGGACAGAGGCTGGCTTTAATAAAGGTGGACGAAGCATCTGCCAGACAAGTAGAAAAGGAAGGCAGGTTACGAGTTGGCTTTGTAAGCTGTCAAATTTGAAGAAAAATCGAAGTAACAAGATGTAACAAATGCCTGGGATATGGACACGTCTCGGGCAACTGTGAGAACGAAAACAGATCCAAGCTGTGCTTCCGGTGTGGAAGCTTAAACCATCGGGAGAAAGAGTGTCCAGGCCCAGCACGGTGCTTCCTTTACCCAAAAACGGACAACAAGCACGAAGCAGGCAGTGGGTGCTGCCCTTTATTCAGAAGAGCCCTGAAAGAGGCCAGGAATTAGGCCTAAGCAGGATCAGAATAAGGCAAAAAGCCTTGAGTTGAAAGACAGGCTTATGTGGACACACGCTGCGTGGGGTACTTTTTACCTATCAGCAAGGAAAACCATTAAGCTTATAGTGGTGCTGGCTAAGTAGGAGGCCTATTATGAAGCGCTGAACAAGGTACTGGTCCTCAGGGACCCCGAGTCCTTTTTAGGACGTGAGAGCATCAGCACCTCTAGCAAATGGTGGCGAGTTAGCTCGTTAATGCTTTGAGACGCGATGGTCTCCCTGGTGGCTCCACCCTAAAGTAATGTTTATGCGGTTCCGGGGTGGATTAAAAGCCACGTGGCATTGGGGGGGTAGGGGTTTTAGTGGGTATAGGTGGTTTAATAAAAAAGAAAAAAAAAAAAAAAAAAAAACTACTACTACTACTACTACTACTAATACTACTACTACTACCACTACTATTTTTACCACAAATATTTTTACTTTGACGTGATTTTTTTTATTTTTTCTCAATTAAAGAATTTGGTTTGTAGCATTTTATTTTTTTACAAAATCAACGTTATAATTTTTTTTAATAGATCGTTTTTGACTTGCTCTATTTTTTGCGGCTAAAGCTAATCTTCATTGCTTGTGCTTTTTTATACTCTCTATTTTTTTTTGCTTTAAAATTCTTTCACGTTCTTTTATCCGTACGCTTATCATTTTTTTCATTTCTCGTTAGATTACCTTTGGCCTTCAATTTTTTAAGAGTTGACTCCACCCTCAAGGTCAAAATATTCCGGTCTTCGTCGGTCTTGAAGATTGTTTGTCATAAACTCGTTGTCTAACGGTACTACCCGTGCTGCAATAAGCAAAAAAGATTCATGCTGTGGTGTAAGCGGTGGTTGTCCACTGAAAAATAAAACGAACTTCTTACATTCTTCATAGTTATAATATTCCAATTTTCAACTAACCAGAGCATATCTTCTTCTTCTTTTACCATATTCATCATCATACTTGGTATATGTGTTGGGATGTTTTTCCAATCGGCTACTACTGCTGCTGCTGTCAGCACTGTTTGATTCAGTGTTGCGAGATGTCTTCTTCTTCTTCTTCTTCTTTTATTCCTTGTGAACCTATTTCAAAACTCCAATTTTGCTCCATCCACCACGAAACCAATGATGATAAAGCTGTTGAGGGCGTTTTAATGGCTAATACTTTCTCTACCTATGCAGCTTCAGATGCTGTAAGGGTGTTTTCTTTTAAGAAAAAATAAAATAAAATATTTGTTAAGGAAATAAGTGTTACAAAATGTTAGGATTTCATGTAAAATAATGATTTTTTTTCTAAAGTTTTTTTTCTTCAAAAAAAAAAAAATCTACTGTGGGAAGTGTTTCTTGGACAACGTCTTTAAGAAGATTCATAGCAGCAGGAGCATCTTGATCATGATAAACAGCTTCTACAGCATCTGCTAAGGAATTCTCTACTATGGATATCTCATGACTCGCAGGATCTACACGGTCTGCAATCGCCTGTTCTTTTTCTTTATATTTCCTTGCGACAATTTCTGTCACACAAAAAAAAGTCGTTTGTTCTACTTTTGGATGTCACCAGATAATGTTTTTTTTTAAATTTTTTAGTGCTGCAAAAAAAAAATTACGATCATAAAAACCTACATTATTTAAAGAAAAGACTTTCTTAATTTTCATCAAGATAAAGAAAACTAAAAACTCTCAACAAATTTTTTGTGGAGAGAGTTGGAACAGATGTTTACCATTATTTGTTCGGTAAAAGTGTTATTTGAATGAAAAAATCGAAAGAACTCTCAACATCATTACTACGGAGAGTTAAAATAGAACTTTGCCAATTATATCTGTGGCTGAAGCGATTGATGAGATATAATGAATTTAAAAAACTGGCGAAGGTGAAAAAGAGCAAAGCTAGATAAATTGTAAAATAAAAGTACCTTGTTTTGTTGAAGGATGATTCCTAGTCGTGTTAATACTCTCCAAGCTGCTGGCTTCATGCGTAATTTACTAGCTATGATTTAAAATTAAGGTCAAGAGCAGCTCTTCAATCCTACAGAAAGTACATGAAAATGTGTGTAGAAGGATGAAGGAGAGCGTAAGTTATTTCTGATTGGCTATTTTAAAATTTGAAAAACCTATCGTACAAGGGAAAATGCATACATGTAAAAAATTACTTTTATGCATGAGACCAATAAAAAGGATTTTTGCGCGTACCATAGGTACAAAACGTAGTTTCGCATGCTTTGCACGTTTTTGAAGGGAGGGGGCAGCGGAGGCACTTGTATCTTTTTCTAACTGCTGTTTTGGTATTGCACTTGCATCCTTTTCTAACGCAGATTTTTTTTATTCGATCAAAGTAGTTGCTTTAAAATTAAAAAAAAACAGAGTCGCACTTTAATTTTAATCATTCAAAAATAGTAATTTGAACCATACAGTTAAATATTATTATTGCAATGGCTAGAACGCGACCAGTTTATCGGACAAATGGGATTGAATTTGAAGAGGATTTGGAGTTCCAAGATTTTTTAAACGAGGTGCCGCCTAGTGTTATTAATAACTTAGATGAAATATTTCCTGAAAAACTGTTAGACGACGATTTTTGGGTGGATTTAATACTTTTATTAACTTATGATGAAAACTCTGTAGTTATAAGTAAGTTTTTTTTTTCTTTAAACGTTTTTAATTTTCATTTTTTTTCTTTCATTTTTATCAAAATTCATATAAATAAAATTTATTGAAGTTTAGGAATCATCGATCTGTCCATTCACGGAGATTTTTGACGCTATTCGAGCAGAATGCGTTGCAGGGCAAATAGCTCCTCTAGATATGTCGGTTGTATGACAGTCGGCAGAATCTACAACCAATAATGACAACGTTAAAATTTTTATATTTGAAGGTCAGTTTCATTACTTTTTAAATTATTCTCCATTATTCTTTAAATGCTTCTTTTTTTTTTTTTTTTTTTTTTAACTTTATTTTTAACATTATTTAAAAAAAAAAAATTTAATTTTTGTTTGACACTATGTAGATTATTTTGCAAATAATATTTCGATACCGTGTTCTTCAGTCAGTGACATCGATGTAGTTCAAGAGTCACTAATCTCTTCATTAACTCTTTTGTGCACTGAAACTCTTGATGCTCTTCGAGAAGCCACAGGAGCATAATATATAACAGAGCAAACAGCTCCACTCGATCTGTCAGTAGTTGTACAGCTGGCAGAAACCGAGACTATTATTGCCAATTTAGAAAATGTTGCATTTGAAGGTTATTTTTATTACTTTTAATTATTTTCTCTTGTTTTTATATTATTTATTACTTTTTCCTATTTTTTTTCTTTTCGTTCTTTTTAACATTATTTCTTACTTTTTGCTTAACAGATTATAAGGATTTATGTTCCTTAGGCAGTGAATATAATAGTATAGTTTGTGAATCACCGATATAGTTTGTGAATCACCAATATAGTTTGTGAATCACCGATCTCTCCAACTCTTTTGTACATGGAGAGTTTTAATGCTCTTTGAGCAGCAATGAAAGCAGAACATATTACGGAGCAAACAGCTCCACTTGATCTGTCTGTAGTTTTGCAGCCTGCCGAAACCGAATCTAACATTGCCAATGTAGAAAATGTTGAATTTAAAAGTGAGTGTATTTTTAATGATTCTTTTTAGTCTTCTTAAACTTTTTTTCTTTTTTTTTTTTTTTTTTTTTTTTTTTTTTTTTTTTTTTTTTTTTTTTTTTTTTTTTT
>NW_019379938.1:67979-82867 GCF_000648655.2 Copidosoma floridanum
TGAAGTTAAGAATTTATTAAAAAGAAAAAGGGCTAAGAAAGAAGTTCAGAATAAAATGAAAAAAAAGAGTATGTTGCATCCTACAATTAGAATGACTTAAATTTTAATATTGTAAATAAATTGTAAAATATATTGTAAATAAACTGTAAAATATGTCGTATTTAAATAAAAAAGTATTATAAATATCACAGTATTTTAAAAATTGTAGAGTCTTAAAATTTATTATTCTATATCCCAAGGTCCAACAAACTTGCTACCTGAATTTTATGACCAAGTGCATATAGCCATAAGTTTCCAAACTATAACACGCACGTCAATAAAATTTGTACTGTGAAAATCTATTTTAGACGTATTGAGATAAAGAATTATGCTCAACTTACATAAAAGGATCGGGATACTTCATTGCATATTTAGTGTTACGTACTTTAACACTATATTTATTTGTTTTTATACCCTTAACTGAAGAAGGTATATTTTTCTTGTAGATATCCAGGTTCTTAAGACTACCAATAATAAATTGTTTTAAAAAAAAATTTCATTTGTCAAACCTGGGAGAAATGAGGATTTCATAGCAGTTTTCAAACATTTATCACATGTGGACAAGAAACAAAATCGTTGGTTAATAACTAATTTCCATGGTATATGCTGAAATGTTGGAAGCATTTTCTATGAAAGAACACTTTACATACTTAACACTGAACTTGTTGACGCAGAAACGGTTTTCGTCAAGGGTCTTGAAAAAAAAAAAAATACCTGGAAGAAATACTAACATGCAAGTATGTACACATGCACACATGATATAATTTAATAAAGCTGCAAGTCTTTAATGTTTTCTACACATTTAGAGTCGTTAATATTGAGGAGTATGAATACCCAGCGCTTTCAAAACTCAAAGAAGCCTATTTGCCATGCAAATACTATGCCTTGAACATTAACTCTTCATGTGCTATCAGAAATGTTTCTGCAATATGGGATTAGATATATTTTAAATTTAATTTAAAAAATGTGCTTAGTTCAATGTATGCAGTAGTTTTTACTAACTTAAAAATTATTTGCCAATAACAATAAAGAACTGTTAGAATATGTAGATTGAAATTTGGGAATGAAATGTAAAAATAATTTTTAAAAGTAAAGTTGTGCTTCTAAGCTATTCAACTGACCGATTATAATTACAAGAGCGGCTCAGGCACTCGGAAAGAAGGAAGGCTACATCTCATACTTGCTCATCGCATAATATATACATAATTTATAATAATATTTACATAATATGTATACATAATGAAGTATTATATATATATATATATAGTACAAAGATACAAACGTTTATGAATAGACACTTACGTTATGACAAGCAAAAAAATTAGTGAAATGAATAATGATATGATGTAACGACATGTAAAACGAGACACTGTAATGTAAATGATTTAATGAATAAAGGAAACGAAAGTGCACATACCCTTAGTAGGTCGGTATACTATAATCAAAGAAAATGATATACAAATTCAACAAATCACAATTATACATGCAGGCATGTAATAGCGCAGTGAAATGAAGTATATTTTGGTATCAAGAAGTGGAAACACTCTTATTTAATTTATTACTTAGATTCCTCAGTAAAATAATTGCTATGTAGGGGGATCATACGCAGTACGATAGCTATAAGTACTGATATTAATTCATCTGACGTACGTTAATACGAAAATTAAGATATTTTTCCCTTTAGGAATAATGAAATACATTTATTCAATCTTTTGCCACATTTTTTCAAAGCAGTCTAAGATATGTGATGAAAATAAAGTGATTTGCAATATTGTAACACAGGTTTCAAATGATGAATTAAGCAATCATTAATACTTAGGTACGATACTTTTATTCATAAATTTTTTTTATTTTTTTTTTAATTTCACCTTAATATACTTTTTGAGGCACCGTAGTATAATAAAATTCTTATTAAGTTTATACTTAGTAATTGTAAAAATAATAGAATGCGTATGTTGCTTTCTTTAATCTTGATGGCTTTTTCCTTATAGCTCGTCGTAAATTTTAATGACCAGTTGGACCTGTAAATCTTGTTATATTGCAAGTTACTGTCATCTTTGGTAGAGTATTTTGAAATGCTTGAGAAGGCCAATTGAAACTCGCTCCAATAAGAAACTACGAAAGGAATCGCTACAAAATCTATGCTTAACAGACGAACGACAGGTTTTCAATTGTTCTTTCACAATTTTTTATATTTAAGCTGTTAAAAGTGGCCGTTGGGGTTGGGCGACTTTGAGTGGGGAAGTACGGTTGGAAGAGATCTTTTTACGATTGATAGAAAATTAGGTGCATCAACAGCTTTCATGACTATGAGTGCAAATGAAGTTGGATAAAACAATTTATTATTATTATTGTATGAATTAAAACATAATGAAACAGACGTTTCTAACGAATTTCTTGCAGAGCTACATTACGTCAGAGAAGCCAAACTAATCAATTACGATGCTATTACTAGTGCCATTTATTTTAATAAATTAGTAAATTGTTTAGTAAACATTTTGCAAAAGTAAACAAACAGTATATTTGAAAAATATCAGGTGATAGATTGTTTTCAAAGAATAGAATTTCAACATCGAGGTAGTCCTAATGCTCATATTCCTTTGTGGTTAATGATTCATGAATTAGTTTCAGTAGCTGCATCTGGAGCATCTGGAAATATTAAAATTTAAACGCATAAGCACTCTTTCACTTGTTGTAAAAAAATTGATCATTAAAATTAAAAAAGAAAACTGTTGAAAGAAACTGATTCGAATTTTTCTAAAAAAAACTTAAATAATTATAAGAAACATTACAGAAAATTCGAACGAATTTACAAAATATTGATTACAAGGATTTTAATTATTTTTATAATCACAACGGCATCATGTCTGACAAATATTATTATAATATAATCCGTGCTGACATTTCTCGACCAAAGTTGTTTATCATGGAACGCCGTCGGAAAAATGGCACAATACATTGAATACAGTTGCATCATTTAAAATATAATATAGATTTTTAAATTATTTAAGATAAGTATTCTTCAGCCACTTACGATGTCAAGTACGTTAACAAACACAATCGAGTTATAAGCAATTGACAAAGACAAATTGTTAAAATTATGGATGAAAATCCTGAGTTTAATACAGTTGAAATTTCAAGAAAAATAAGTGTTGACGTTCTTTATTCTGTTGAAATGTCGGCACAGGAAGCTGCTTGGTACTTATTGCCAAAACCAATGGTTAAATCATCTTTAGCCGTCGTTTGTGTACCTACTGTTTCTCCTACAGAATGTATGAGAATGAAAAATACTATGAAATAACTCAATAAAATGAATGATAATTGTGTTAATGTTTGGAAAAAAAATGTGTTTGATTAATACGAAAAAAGACTTAACACTCCCGAAGACGTTACATTGACACAATTTTTTGCGAAATACTATTTAAATAATAAAGAAGAAAGCACTAAAAGGTAAAAGTCTAGAGTTATTAGGTATCGTAAGTACTATTTGTCTGACTTGAATGATTATGCACGAGAAATGGTACTGTTACACTTGCCTTTTAAAAGCGGAGAGAATGATGTTTTAGCTGAAAATAGGTTCATTGAAATATATAAAGACAATGACAATATAATTTTAGAGTGCACAAGAAAGTTTAAATCTAATTTGGATATACACAAAAGTCTTGAAATTGTCTAGCAGTTGCATTGAAAAAATGATGAAAAGGCTATTCACTACGAAGATTTACGAAATCAAGCTAACATAATTTTTGAACCTGACCCGTTTAAAAGATTGTTCTGTGATCCTAAAGGTGCTGTTAAAACTGATTTTCAACGTGCATCTTTAAATAAAGTTAGTGTCATAGCAAAAAAAAAAAATTTAATAGATACTGAACAGTTATACGATTTAAAGAAATCTTCAAACATATAGAAAAAGAGAGCTCTTAGATACTATTATTGATTATCTTAAGAATAAACATGAGTCACCTTTTTGAATACTTTTGACTGGTCCTGCTGGTGTGGTAAAACATTTGTCATCTTACTTATTAGGAAATTGTACAATAGGTTTACTGACACCGATGGTTATTGCAATGCTTACATAACCTGGGCTTCTACTGATAAAGCGGCTGTAGCAATAAACGGTACAACTATTTACACTACTTTTAAAATTTCTGTTTTAAATCCATCACCGTTATCACCAGAACTTTTAACATTATACAGACGTCTTTTTAAACACGTGAAAGTATTAATCATTGATGAAATAAGCATGGTCAGTGCAAAATTCTTAGTGAAGATTGATACGCATCTTTAAAAAATTACTGAAAATTATGAAGATGATTTTGGATACATTGACGTTCTTTTATTGGCGATTTATTTTAACTCCCACCAGTAAGATTAACACCTTTTTCTGAATCAATTAAATATTGTATGGTTGGGTCCTATTTATAGCAAAAATTAAAACTTTACCAGCTTACTCAAGTAATCAGGCAAACTTATAAAATGTTTTTTTCTATATTAACAAAAATTGGCAGCGGTAAAGTATTATCAAATGTTCAACTTAATATTCTTAAATCAAGATTATTCACAAAAGCTGAAGTTTAAAGACGGTGCCCTTATGGAGTTCGTTTATATCCTACAAATATGGATGTCAACAGTTACAATAATGAAATCTTATAACAATCACTACACAAAATAATTTCTACAGCCAATGATGTCATTGTTGGATCAAAAGATGCTCAGCAGGAAAGTGCCTTTAGACAAAAAATACACAAAATGTCAGTCACAGATACAGGTGGTTTACGTTACATTATAACTTTTGTTAAAGATGAGTATTATCTCATCACTTCAAACATTAATGTATCTGATGGCTTAGCCAACGGCGCTGTTAATAAGATGGTGCATTTAGACTTCGCTAAAGATATTATTGTTTGCCAAGTTTGGTCAGAACTTTCTGGTAACATTAAAATTGGTGAAAAAATTAGAAAAAAGCTGCTTCGTTCGCTATAAAAAATGGAATCAATAGATCTGCCATACCGATCGAACTACAAACAGAGAATATTTCTTTAACACGAGACAATAAAGTTACCGTTCAACGAAAACATTTACCCTTAATAGCAGCTCGTGCTATGAAAATTTACAAATTACAAGGTCCAACGTTCAATGACGTTGTTTATCAGAATAAGAAATTGCATTTGCAATCACTCGTTTACATTGCACTCCCTCGTGTAACAAGTATTGAAGGCTTGTACATTGTAAAATCTGATAACGATCCAACTAAGTTTAAACTTTATCATAGCCGTCAATAAGCTGCTACGACTGTAATTTTAGTACAAGAATTTCAAAGGCTCTCTTTAAAGTCTCTAGAGACTAGGCCTTAAATGATTACCGATTTTATTTCTGGTATAAAAAATATGTCTATATTATTTTTTGATTTTTAAAGTCAAAGAAAACATTAACCATCGTTACAAATGTTTTGATATTTAAAATCATATGCAACGTCTTTGAGACTGTTAGGTCTTTTTTCGTATTCATCAAACACATTTTCCTTCCCAATAAGTCCATTTATTAATGGATGTCTTCCATTAAGTTCTTTCATAGTTTTTTTTATTCATATGCGTTTTGTAGGATAAGCAGTAGGTGTACAAGCGATGGCTTAACATGATTTAGACATTGGTTCTGGCAATAAGTACCAAGCAGCTTACTGTACTGACATTTCAACAGAATGGAGAGCGTCAAGACTCTTTTTTCTTGTAATTTCAATTGTCTTAAGCACAGGATTTTCATCCGCAATTTTAATAATTTGTCGTTGTCAATCACTTACAACTTGATTGTGTTTGTTAACGTACTTGACACCGTAAGCGGCACAAGAATACTCATCTTAAATAATTTAAAAATCCATATTATATTTTAAATGATGCAAATGGATTGACTGTATTGTGCCATTATTCCAACGGCATTCGATGATAAACAACTTCGGTCGAATAATGTCAGCACGAATAATGTTATAATAAATTCGTCATACATGATGCCGTTGTAACTATAAAAATGATCAAAATCCTCGTAATCAAAATTTTGAAAACTTGTTCGAATCAGCCTATAATGTTTCTTATAACTATTAATGTTTTCTACACAAGAATTCGAATCAGTATCATTTATTGGTACCAATGTAAAGTAAAAATTGAAATAAAATCTGTTTCTGCTGCTCACGTACCATTGTGTCTTAGTTTTGAGGCATTTTTTCAAATTCCACACGTGTTTAACCGTAGTAACAAGTATAAGAACCAACTATTATGAGGAAGAGTGAAAATATCGAACATTATTCAGGGAGAATCGTGGATAAAAAAATATTGTTGCAACGATAAAATAGTTTACGCTTCCTTTTTGTATGAAGATGAATTTAAGTGCAGAAATCCTTGAGGAAGTCTAGCAGCCAATCACAAATAATGTGGGGTGTATGTAGCCCTCGCTTATTTACCTCCTTAGTAAAGTGCAAAATTAAATAATATATTTATGGCGATTTTATTTTGTTCCAATCATTTAAAAGAATTTGGCAATCAACCTACTTTCAAACATATTATTATTGAAATCATTTACTTAGCTGAATGTGGTATTGCTATATCATTGAACGGGAAGGAATTAAAAATTCATTTTGAATGTATCCTGATTTTGGTGAACAATTGAGGCCTTCATACCTTGTGCGGGTTTTAAGATAGTTTTTTAGCTAAGCAATATTGTAGAATAAGCACTGACCTAAATATTGAATGTCAAGCTATAATAACAGGAAAAAAATTATTTAAGACCCATAGAATTATACAAAAAAGCTATTAAAAAAAACAATTTAGCAAGTATCGGGATGAAAAAAGATTATGTCTTTGATTGCATCAAGAATTTGAATATGACAGAAAATGTAACAGTAGATTTGATGCACGATAAATGAAAGGGTGTGGCAAGTTTTAGTATAGGTAAGGTATTAGAGGGCTGTATACAAAAGAAAATAGTGACCTTGAAATAAATTAACCATCGTAAAGAAACTTTGCAACAGAGCAACGCTGAAAAAAAGCCGTAGCTTCTTGCTCATATTAAAAGTAAATAAGAAAAGGAGACACTTAAGATTAAGCAATCCGCAGCCGAAATGTTATGTCTGAGTCGATATTTGGATTTGATGATTGGAGATTTTGATTGGAAATGAATATTGGAATGATTGGTGTACTGAAATCTTCTATTGTGATAAGGGGACAAATTTTGAACTGAAAGAACTTATTATGAAGCACAATAAAACGTATTTTTAATTTACAAACAAATCAAAGCCTAAAATGAATTTTTTTTGCTTACGTGCGAATATTGTTGGCTAACGGACCACCTATCCATTTTTTTGGCTGATAAGTTCAAAAGAAAAGTAAAATGTTGGAGCAAATTGTTGTTGAAACGACTACTTATGTTAATTAATCATTAACAATTGCTGTTAGGCATCAGTTAATGTTATGCAGTTCCTTTGTGTCTCTAACTAATTGTAATGTCGATGTTAAACCTGGACCTGTACATAAAGATATTGCCTGTTCTATGTATCATTGACTCTAATATCATTGACCAGGTCTCTTAAAACGCGTAATAGTTTATACTTTAAAAAACATTTCAATTTTTAGTCAACTTTTTGATTTTTCAAGTACATTGATAACATATTATGTTGTGGGTGAAATGTGTACTTTTAAGCTTAAAAATTGCATACGTTGTATTTTGATAACTGTTTTTATGCATATAAAGTAAATTTGGAAGAAAATAAACCATATTTACCGATTAATGTTACGCAAATTATAAAAACTGCTCCATGTCTCAGTATTTTTAAGAATAGTACGAGATTCATCGCAACTAGATATGATATATAAGATTTAAAATAAGTTTAATAAACAATAACCTAAAAAATGTATTAATTCATTTTTTGTACCATGCAATAACTGTCTTGAATATTGCAGTCACGTTTTCTAGTTATTCTATATACAAGTGGATGTTTAAAAGTTATTTATTTTTTTTATAATTATTGATTATTTTACGTAATATACTGGAGATTTGTTATGACAGATGTGTGTCTCTAAACTGTACATGTATACCTATACACAAACTTTTTACACTGCATTAGAAAACGCAAGAGTCTGATTGAAAGAAGCCAGTGGCCCTTATGCGTTTGCTTCGTGGCTAGCAGGTACGCCTTTACTTTATTAAAGTACTAGCGTTCAAGCTACAGACTGCATGTAGATGTCACATGACTTCGTATAAGCTATTTTTAAAGTCACTCGTCACGGAATGATTGCGCCTATCCCTAGCGTTTAAGGCATAAACATCATGATCCAATCACATAGGTTTATGAGAATAAGGCTATTTTTACAGCCACTATGCGTCTGTTCCATTATTTTTCTTTCTGTGCAGGAACGCCTTTAAAGCCATCAAGAAAAAAGATGCGAAACGCAACAAGATTACTAGCCCTTAATTACAAACAACTGAAAAACAGAAAACTGATAGTCAAGACAAACTTGACCGTATTTTCAGTTAGCTGGTCGATCTGTTAACCAGTGTGCGTGTATTAAAGTCCGACATTACAAATAGAAAGGATATTATCAGAGTAGGGTATCAGAAGGTTGTAGCCAAGTAACTCAACATTAGACAAACCGTATGGGAGTCAGAAAAATCGGACCTAGGCAACTTCCTGAAAGACCTTGAAACGAACGAAGAGGCATGTCTAAAGGATAAGATAATAAATAATTTGGTTCTTTAAGAATTGAAAACAAGATCAGGCAATTGTACAGAGGTGATTCACAACCTCACACACCAGAAACTGGAGCTCAATGTTGATATAGCAAAGACTACATGAATTCGGCTTAAGAGTGCCAGCATCCTCATAATTAAACTCACTTTAGTAGAAGACAAGCATTTAATTCTGCCCAGGAAGAAAATACTTACTGGCAGCACCCTATCAATTTCTGGCGAACTCACTAGGAAGTAACGTATAGTTGGGAAAAAGCTCGTTGATTTTGCTGCAGAAGAAAGAAGTAAGGGAAGGAACGTTAAATTTGGCCATGTAAAGGTCTATGTTGACGGCAAAGCCTAAGTGTGCAAGAAAGGACAAGGCTTGTGTACATGACGCTCCTTCTCGACGTGGCTTTTTCGTGGAGGCCAAATAGCTTAAGGCTGGACGATTCGAAAAATTAAACACAACTAAAATACATGCTCTTAACATACTTGTAGTTATAGACAATTCTACACGGGCTATGGAAAATTGGCTAACTAACCAGTCTTGACGTTGCCCTTTTTTTTCTCTTACTATCGACAGTAGATAAGCTATGGCGATTCCGGCCCAGGTGGGCTCGAGTCGCCAGGCGATTTCGGCCCACTTTCTCTCCGCGGCGAGCGGCCCCTCTTTTCGGGTGGAGTGGTCCCTGCTGCAGCCAATGGGCGAGCAGAAGCTGTGGATTCCTCGCATTCCTTGTGCGTGCGCTGCTTGAGGTTGTGTGTGCCAGCTGCAGTGCTGCTTGAGTTTGCGCGCGCTGTTTGAGTTTATGCGCAATGTGCATTAGCGCTTGTAGCGCCGCGTGCGCCAGCTGGTGATGTGCAACGCAGTTTGAGTTTGCACGCGATGCAATGTGCGTAAGTCGTCTGCAGCGTTGATTTGCGCGCGCTGTTTGAATGTGCGAAACCGTGTGCAGCTTGTGCACGTGGTAGTTTTATGCATACAAAACTTTTTTTGTGTTAGCTAGCGCGTTGCATGATAATGTAGGATGTGGAGTGGTAGGGAAATAATTGTTAAACATTTTTTGTTTTATTTTTAAAATCAGTTTATATTAAATGAAAAAAGTACATGATTTACAAAACGATTTTGTTAAACATGTTGTTCTTAAAATACAATGCATTCTTATAGCTCTATATTATTATTATCATCGTCATCATCATCATCAACATCAACCCATTCCATATTAAAGTAAAATTTTTTCATTCGCTTCCTATTATAAAGAGCACACATGGATTTGTAGGCTCCGTTGTGATGTACGCAAGTAGTAACCAATCTTGGGAGTTCGAACGGTGGATAGTCTGTTATATCAGTGACAGTTTTCCATTGTATACAATAAATAATTTAAATTTATTTACAGCATCCAATAATTCACTATAGAATTCTTCGTTTTTAAACAAAGCTGCACTTATACTAGTCTTCAGAAAAATTTGAAATTCATCGTCAAGTTCTGCAACTATCTTGGGTCCGAATTTTAACATTAGCTTTTCTTAGTTTTGACACCATGTTGTTTTGGTCAGGAATCAATTCAGAAAGTTTTTTCGTTGGGAGAAAATCACTGTCAGCGATTTTGTTGAGTGTTGCAAGATCTATCTTTAACAACCAAAAAAAACATGAAAGTTAGCATAAATTATTCAAAAATTACATATGCTGTGTGAATATGCACAAATATTTACTATAAGAAAAAAAATTAAAAAAAATAAAAAAGAAAAAAAATGTTAACTTGACTGTATTTAGATTTTTTACGAGGTGGTTCACTTAAAGGTGATGTCAGCTTCTGTTGATTGAGTTCAACCTTACTTGGACCTCTGCTGGGGTGTAGAATGAGCTTGCCTGGTCGAGACGACTCCTTATATGGTACCGATCCCCCCACTGTAGGCTCATCTGCTAGTGTTCTGTCTATTTTTGTGGGATTCAATACAGGAACAGTCCTTGCAGCTTCTCCTACCTGATTGGCTACCCCTTCTATCGATCCTTCCCTCTTATTGGATAATTCATCTCCCACTATGCTATAATGACCCCATGGTAGAGTATCGGTACAACCAGGTTACAAAAATCGTTTGTCGTCGTGTGCACTTAAAGCAATTTTCGTTTTTTTTTCAGTGTGAATAGTTGATGATGACGCGATCTAATAATTTTCTGCTTTCGAGTGATGCTAGTATTTTTAGTCAGACACTTGATGTAATCTTCAAAGGTTATCGTAGCTCCTACAATGGAGCTTTTTACACCTTTAGCTTTTTTTAATAGTTTTTGATTTTGAATTTTTACGCTATACATTCTACTTCGCAATCCTACAAATTCCAACATAATATTACCATTTCATTCATCTTTCATAAGACCAACAATTTTTTTGTTTTCACAAGGCATATTAAAGTCATTGTTGATAGGATGGTCCCACGTGTCAAATTCTCTGATATTCTCACGCATCATATTATAGATATTTTTATTCGTTATTTCATATATAAGACTATCAGTGTCGGTATACAACAGTTTGCACTGATCCCCAATTTTATTTCTCATAAAATTATAATGAAATTTATACACAAGTGTTTTGGACAGGTCCAAGACACTTAATCCTATGTATGTTGGTTTTTTAATAAAAATATCAGTGCGCATTAATTGTATAGCAACAAGCTGCTCGTTAAATATGTCACAACTATGAAAATTAGGACGTGAAATATATGCTTCTGCCCCAAATCTTCCTGCCCACTTGTTGATAAGCTTAACATCAATTCGCTTGCACTCATTTTCCTTTGTTTTTCCATATACTGCATTATTCAATAATTTGTACAACATCTTCTCAAAGTCATTTTTTGCATTTTGACGTTTTTGACTGTTCAAGTCAATGTATGTTTTTAACCAGGAACTTTGATGAAACTGAATGGCTCTGTAGATTTTTGTTATACGGAGACCATGACTCACAGCTTGCTTGAGTGCCCGATAGTGTATTACATATCGTTTTTTGTCGTACAGAGTAGTCAATAATTTTTTTTGTTTGGATCCTGGAAGTGTCATGTGCTCAGCACATAATGGCAAATCCTTGTGTGCGTTATAGAGAGTTTCGGGGTAAGTAAGATCTACTTCTAGTATATACCCGATTTTAGCATCATCTTCTACATTCAAAATACCTGTTGGGTTAATATTTTCAATCCATTTGAAACCAGCGTAAGGCAATGGTTGTGTCATGGCCCAACCATACAAATTATTGACATCATAATACATTAGATATTTTTCATCCATATCATCGCGTTTGCCTTCTTTCATGTATGCATTATTTGCTTTAGCATAGCGATTACAACATTGACTGATGTCACCTCGTATGCCGCGCTCAATAATCATAAGCATGTCAATATCAGTTAATAATTCAAGGTTGACCTTAACTCAATTATCATCATTAATATTATTATTATTTCATAATGAATTATAATTTAAAAAATATTTTTAACCTTTGTATACTTCAACATGGTATCCCAAGTTAAACCAGGTGTTGTATAATAATGAGCCGGATCTAATTCATATGTTTCGAGACAATTGTTTCGAAAATTTTCGAAAACCTCGGCAAGTAGTAGCACATCAGTCTTCAAGTATAAATCTGAATACTGCCCAAGTGGTTGAATGTTAAAAGTATTCCAGATACTTTTAGCATGCTTATACTCTTCATCAGTAATATGAGCTTCGTATAATCTACTATAAAATCTTATTTTGTTGGTATCTTTTTTTCCTCTAGTTTTTCAAACGAGGATATATAATTACACGGGAATATGACTTTCCTTTTTAATAAATTTATTTGATTCATATCGTAGTTATCATAAGAGAATATATTTTCGATAATTTTCATTTTATCTAAACATGATGATAGTTTGTCGAGAGATGACAGCATAAATTTAAAGGTATCTATGAATCGTAATTTAATATCAGTTCCTCGAACATATTTTGTAAAAGAAATATACGTTTCTTTTGTCTGAGGTAAAAGTTGACCTCTTCCTGAGAAGTTCATCGCGACTTCTTTTATAAAAAAATGATAATCATAACCGCTTAAATTATGAAAAATTATCGGTATCATTCATGAATCATGATAATTAATATTACACTTGCTATGCGCAGGACCTCGAAACCTGCAATAGAAAAAATATTTTTTTGTTTAGTGTATGAAATAATAATAATTGTCACAGTGAAATATAAATAAAAAAATGCGTACTTTCCAGTCAGATGACAATGATCTCGTATTTTTTTATTAACTAAACTAAAGGGCTGGTTACATATATGACATAAACAAGTTTGATCATACATGACCTTTTCTGCTGTTGTCAAATCAATCATCTTGATCGGATTTTTATATAATTCTTCCAGTTTTAAAGCAAGAAGGTAAAGAATATTGACAAACCATTTAGCAGGTCTCTCATCATTATTTACATCATGTTGTCTATAACTCTTATACTCTGATTGACTATCATCATAACTGCATTTGATATAACATCCAATACTATATGCTACATGATGTTGATACGCACGTTTATTTTCAACTGATTCCAATAAACATTCAAAGTCCGTATAAACAACAAAAGGTACTCGGTTCTTGTATGTAAAATTTTTAAATTCAAGTATGTGCTCATTCTTTTTTTTTTTAGGTAGAATAATTTTGCAACTATTCATATTTTTGCAATCTTCTTCATGGGCTTCCAATTTATCTTTAGACCAAAAGTAATGAAGGCATTGGTCACATATGTTTGCGGCATGTTTATGTTCAGACAACTGTTTGCATATTAAACGTGACAAATTTTTAATCCAAACATAATGATATTTATACTCGGTATTTAAATTGTTCTCAATATTGATTGTATTATCATCCTCCTCATCATCAATATAAAAACTTTAAACAAGTAAAAGGTTAACATAATTTTCTTTTTTGTTTCCTGATAAATGACTAGGACAAACTTTGTAAGTATAACCTTTTTTTTTTAAAAAATATAAATTAACCGAAACATTATTTTGTTTTTCAAATTTAGAAATTTTTTTAGGAGTAACCGGGAACTCAATATCATTAAAATTTAATTCGTTTTCGTATCTTCTATAATTTGAGACACGATTTGCATTTTTATGTACTGGATGCAATACCGACACGTTGCTAACCTCGGTGTCGTTAGTGCCTATACTCGACAGACTTTTTCTTCGTCCTTTGTCTGTAAGAAATGGCCATGGAACATTTAGCAGTCCCTGTTGGCCATGAGACACGTCTTCGTGGCCTCCCCCAGAATCCGTGGGGCCTGCGTCAGTCACCCGGGCTTTGACCGGATCGGAACTGCCGGCGAATTCCCTCAGAGAGGTTAGCGCCTGGGGTACTCGTTTTGCATCGACGTTTTTCATGTTGGCATCTTTTTTAATATCGTCCTGACCCGCGAAGGCCAGCACTACCCTTTTTTCTAGAAATAAGTATTTGGAAAGGGTTAAACTAGGGCAGCAGCCCTCTCTGTTACCAGAGAAAACTGCTACTTGCTCGGGCCGGCCGGGAGTCGCCACTTTCTCTCAGTCCCACCCACGGAGACTGCCCTGGCGTTGAGTAGCAAGTGTAAGAATGGTGTTCGTGTGTAATGTATGTATATGTTTTTACACAATGGTCATCCCAGCGAGACGAGCGGCAGGTGTAAAGTCCCACGACCGCGCAGACAATCCAAAAAAAAACGGGCTGGCGTAAGGCACTAAGGTGCCGCCATATAGCCTTCTCAGTGGTAGTAAGCCTAGATTAGTCGGCCCACCACTTTTTTTTTGTTTATGAGGCGTACAGCCATATCAGATGTTGTTACACAGACTTACCTGGGCCTCATCATCCGGCTTCACCCGCCGCCAGGTCTCCAACGCAAGTCCGGAATAGGACCCGCCACACGTAACCCAGAACAATCCGTAAATGTCCCTGTGTTTGTTTAGTGAGAGTGTGTGATTCATGTATCTGAGAAAAAAGTTTGAACCGCTGCTTACTTCTATACACGACGGGTGCTAGTTTTTGTTGGCCTGCATAAAGCAATGGAGTGCCACCTACGGAAGCAGCAAAAAGCGAAGAACAAGGAGCACAAGCAGAGCTGGCCCATGCATCCACACCGAT
>NW_019379938.1:86674-145111 GCF_000648655.2 Copidosoma floridanum
AAAAAAATTTTTTTTTATTTTTTTTATTTTTTTTTTCTCCTATGGTTACAATATTCAAACTTTTAACGTACTATAGCATATCTTTTTCTTCTTTTGCCATATTCATCGTCATACTTGGTATATGTGTTGGAATGTTTTCCCAATCGGCTGCTACTGCTGCTACTATCGGCACTGTTTGATTTAGTGTATACGAGATATTTTCTTCTTCTTCTCCTCCTTCTCCTCCTTTTTTTTTTATTGGTTGTGGTCCCGTTTCAAAACTCCAGTTTTGTTCCATCTACCACGAAACCGACGATGATAAAGCTGTTAAGGGCGTATCAACAGCTAACACTTCCTCTACCCATGCAGCTTCAGACGCTGTAAGGGTGTTTTCTTCTAAGAAAAAAGAAACAAAATATTTATTAAGAAAATATTACAAAATATAAAGATTCAATATAAAATAATAATTTTTTTTTCTTCCCGAGTGCGGAAAAAAGATTTTTTTTGTTCGGTGTATGAAATAATAATAATTTTTACAGTAAAATAAAAATAAAAATATGCGTACTTTCCAGTGAGATGACAATGATCTCGTACTTTTTATCAACTAAACTGGAGGGATGGTTACATATATGACATAAGCAAGCTTGATCGTACATGACNATAAAACCTATACTATTTTAATAAAAAGATTTTTAAATTTAAATCAAGAGGAAGGAAGGAAATTAAAAAGTCTCAACATCATTTCTGTGGAGAGAGTTAGAACAGATCTTTACCATCATTTCTGCGGTAAAAGTGTTGTTTTAATGAAAAGGAAATTAAAAACTCTCAACATCATTTCTGTGGAGAGAGTTAGAACAGATCTTTACCATCATTTCTGCGGTAAAAGTGTTGTTTTAATGAAAAAGATTTTAAAAAATTTAAAGAACTCTCAACATCATTGCTGCGGAGAGAGTTAAAATAGAACTTTTGCCAATCATTTCTGCGGCTAAAGCGATTGATAAGATGTAAAAAAAAAAAAGAAAAAAACTGATGAGGGTGAGAAAGAGTACCTTATTTTGTTGAAAGATGATAATTCCTAGTCGTGTGAATACTCCCCAAGTTGCTGACTCCTTGTGTGGTTCACTAGGTGTGATTTGAAATTAAGGTCAAGAACAGTTCTTTTTTCCTCCCGAAAGTGCATGAAAATGTGTGTAGAAGGGTGAAAGAGGGCCTAAGTTATTTCTGATTGGCTATTTGAAAATTTTAAAAACCTATCGTAGAAGGAAAAATTCATACATGCGAAAAATTACCTCTATGCATTAGACCAAGGGAGAGGGTTTTTGCGCATACCATAGGTACAAAACATAGTTTCGCATGCTTTGCACATTTTTGAATGGAGGGGACTGTGGAGGCGGGTGTTGCTCTAGTATCTTTTTCTAACTGCTGTTTTGGTATTGCACTTACATCCTTTTCTAACGCAGCTGTTATCTTNAAATTAGACAGTCGATGAGCAAGGTGACTTTTTTGATACTGTATGTACGTATTTAGTACTCCCATTACGAAAAAAAAGTTAATTAAAAAGTTTTTGACACTGGTGAGTCACTATTAAAAATACAACTACAAGTTTATTTTAATAATATATTGTAAGCCGTATTAGATACCAAAACAATAAAAGTACAGGCATGTAGCACGAAAATTTTCTTATCAATAACATTTTAAACTTATCTTTTGACACTCAAAAAATTCTGCGAAAAAATTAAGAAATGCATTTTTAACAGTTACTGTAAAAGTCAGTGAGAAAAAAAAGGAACTACTGCAAGCAGTGGTAACAAATAAGACAAGCCACACCCACTCCTTGCTCTCCACCTACATGTAGCAGGTAGGCAGAGTACATGTATTGGTGTGAGGATAAAGGCAATAGGTGAGTCAGCAGTCGAGCAAGTAGCCAGGAATTGCACGATCAGATCATTGTTTTATGGCTTGGGTGCATTGCCCAAGATTCTTTTAAGTTCAACAAAAATTTTTCACAAAAAAAAAGTCTTCGTGAGAACAAGCTTTTTTTATTTTTTAGGATTTCTTATCAATTGGTCATAGTCTAAAGTAGGGGTATATTAATTATCATTAATAATGATAAGATCAGTAAAAGTAGGTGAGTTTAATTACTTATAATTACTTTTTTCATTTTTCTTTAAATGTTTCTTTTTCTTATTTTCTCTTTTTAACATTATTAAAAAAAATTTTTGTTTGTTTGACACTATGTAGATTGTTTTGAAAATCATAATTCGAGACCGTGTTCTTCAGTCGGTGACATCGATGTAGTTCGAGAGTCACCGATCTCCTCACCAACTTCTTCACACACTGAGATTTTTGATGATCTTTGAGCAGCCACAGCAGCAGAATATATTACAAAGCAAACAGCTCCACTTGATCTGTCGGTAGTCTTACAGCTAACAAAAACCAAAACCACCTTGTCAATGTAGAAAATGTTAAATTTGAAGGTGAGTTTAATTACTTTTGATTATTCTCTCTCTAGTTTTCCTAAACGTTTCTTCCTCTACCTTTTTTTGTTTTGTTCTTTTTAACATTATTTTCTATTTTGTTCAACAGATTATGAGGATTCATGACGTATCTCTAGCTTATACCTATATACATGTACTTATACACACACACACAACACTGCACAAGCACAGTGTAGGTAGGTTTTACTATTTTTTGGGGCCTTGTCTGACATTCGCTATTAAAAAAGTAGTTTAATTTAGTACGATGTTTAAAATGCAGTGTTTTAACTTTATTTCCCATCCTCTCAACAGTTTCTTCAATATTCATAGGATCTTACGTTACTCTATCATACTATGATTGGCGAATCATACGCTTTTTACTGAGGGCACAGCAAATGCTGCAATAAACGCTTCAAGGGTCCCAGAAAATGCCCGAGGCAGGAAAACAGTATTTTGTATATAGGGCACAAAGTATAAGTTCTTTCCTTTTTAAATATTTATTTGTGTTTGTAGTTAAGTTGTAAACGATGTTTACTACACCGAGGGTGCAAAATGGTAGATGCACATTGAACTTAAGGTTAGAAATGGTAGTTTTTATCAGATAAATGCCATCATCTCTGGGGCTATTTTGCAGCTCAAAGGACGTGCAAAGCACGGAGTTGCGCTTTTGTGGCACATCCTATTTTTCCTGCAGAGGTACACCAACCTTCAAAAACGCCTGAGGTAAAATAATTTTTTTTTGTAACATTCTCAACGTAAAACTTTTTGCTTTTCTCAAAATCTGAAATAAAAAGTAAGGGTTTTCATACAAAACTTTTGTCTTGCACATATTTATCAGTAACAAAATTTTTTTTCTTTTTAATAGTTTTCTAGCTCGTACATCATTAAATGATTATTTACAGGCCCTAAAAACTTACTCTTACTTACTTTTACCACTTCGGGGAGGAGGGTGCTGCTCATACAACCCGTTTGAAACACCACTATTCCGTCTTTCATTAACCACCGCTCATTCACCCATAAATCCTATCCCAACTTTCCAAACCAACTCCGAGTAACTGACCCTCCTTTTTTACCACGATCTAAACTGATGCTGTTCCTCCTTCACACTCAGAGCTCCCATGGAGCTTATCATTAAATCTCCCTGAGCTGCAGAGGCAGTTGCTAGACTACGAATCAAATTCGCTGCAAACATGTCATAAGATTCATTTTTTGAAATGTTAAACTGACAAAGAATTGAACTCTTGTTTAACTAGAGCAGCTGTACTTAACAATGAATTTTTTTAAAAAGAATACTATTTTTAAAAGTCTATTACAACGAATTGAAAAAGAAATGCAAAATGGTACTTTTTTTACAAATGTGTTAACAATATTTAGTGGGGAAAAAATAAATCTTGTTTTTTCACAATCATCTAAGAAAGTCCTAAAATGTTAATAATTACATATATATTCGCAAAAACATATTTACACAGACATACATGTTTCTCCCACAGTTGTATATTGTTATTGTAAGCTTTAAAAACCATATTTCTTGTATTTTCTTCTAAGCATTTTCTTACCTAAAACGAAGCTTCCTGTAGAGTAAGCCAAAAAAATTTTACTTTTAACTCAATTTTTTTTTTTTGGACGGTAATAACAACTTATGAATATTGAAAGTAACAGTTGTTTGATAAAAATCTGTAGATGGAATAATCAGGTAGGGCTACTTACATTTATACACAGGTATACATGACACAAACTAACCCCTATTTTTTTAAATTTTATAACCGTATTTCACTGAAAACTTGCCAAATTTTTGACATTGGCTAACTAAAGTGGTTGTACAATACGATTACATAGAGAGAAAAATCCATTTATTTAAAATTTTAGTTGTCAAAAGCCAATAAAGTGAAAAAAATGAAACCGCAAAACTTCAATGTTTTTTTGACGCTGATAAGGATCTTAAAAGAAAAAATAACTCTTAATGGATTATCGTCGGCTAAGAGAGTCCCAAAATGTTATGATTACATACGCACCCATACACATTTACACACACAAATATTTGTAGTAGGAACGTGTACTTTGGTTGTAAATGTCAGAAAACATATTTCTGGCATGTTTTCTTGGTACTAAATTTTTCTCCTAAAACAAAACTTTCTCTATTACGAATGCAACGAAGACAAACACTCACGACTTAACACAATAATGATCTGCACCCTAATCATTAAAAATGTATACATAGAAAAATATATCAGAACCAACTTATGTTTACACTCAATATTTGTCGTAAACTAAGTAAACATAGACATAATTTTATGCATAAGGATATTCCGGCGTTATGGTGGACAAAGACAGTCTCTGATGGTGTGTAGACTACTCGCTAGGCTTCTAAATTAGACAGTCGATGAGCAAGGTGACTTTTTTGATACTGTATGTACGTATTTAGTACTCCCATTACGAAAAAAAAGTTAATTAAAAAGTTTTTGACACTGGTGAGTCACTATTAAAAATACAACTACAAGTTTATTTTAATAATATATTGTAAGCCGTATTAGATACCAAAACAATAAAAGTACAGGCATGTAGCACGAAAATTTTCTTATCAATAACATTTTAAACTTATCTTTTGACACTCAAAAAATTCTGCGAAAAAATTAAGAAATGCATTTTTAACAGTTACTGTAAAAGTCAGTGAGAAAAAAAAGGAACTACTGCAAGCAGTGGTAACAAATAAGACAAGCCACACCCACTCCTTGCTCTCCACCTACATGTAGCAGGTAGGCAGAGTACATGTATTGGTGTGAGGATAAAGGCAATAGGTGAGTCAGCAGTCGAGCAAGTAGCCAGGAATTGCACGATCAGATCATTGTTTTATGGCTTGGGTGCATTGCCCAAGATTCTTTTAAGTTCAACAAAAATTTTTCACAAAAAAAAAGTCTTCGTGAGAACAAGCTTTTTTTATTTTTTAGGATTTCTTATCAATTGGTCATAGTCTAAAGTAGGGGTATATTAATTATCATTAATAATGATAAGATCAGTAAAAGTAGTTGGTTTTTATGTCTTATAGTGAAAAAAAAAGAATAATAAAACAACAGTTTTCCATTCACACAAAACTAAAATACAGTATCAGAATATTGTGAGTAGTATAGCTAGGAGGATACGAGGCCACAGTGGCTCCGTATCCTAGGGGGATACGAGGCCAGGTGGTCCCGTATCTCCCTATGGAGTCAATCAGGCATACATAATAGCGCCGGACTGTGCTCGAGTCGATGCGTCTTGCTTCACAATGCATATATGGATGAGCTACAAAATAAGGCTCTATTTACGTATGACTCTGCTGGAGAAAATATCGAGCCACAAACGCAGATATGAAGTGTAATATAATATCATACTTTTGATCTCACCAGTGTGAACGTGATCCACTCACTTGCTAATTTATACTCACTATTGTTGACGGAAGTTGTCCATACCACACGTACGTTACTCAAAAGAGATAAAAGAATAAACGTGCTTGACTCGATACTGTGATCTCTGATTGTTTTACCACTTGCAACAAGTTGCTGTTGATAAAATTAATAACTCTTTACCATTTATTTACTAAATAAATTTTCTGCGTATAGTAATAAGTAATTTGTAGGTTTTAATTGTAAGGATATCATAAGAAAAGGTTACTTGAATAACAATAAAATCTTTAAATTGAATTTATTTATTTAAAATTTGAATGAATATAAAAAAAATTATTACTTTTGTAAGGGTCCATTGTTTTATAAAATAATATTATTCCTAGACATCTTACCACTCCATACGAATGTAGAATTTTTTCTTTCGATTTATATTGTGGACAGCACACATGGATCTATATGCACTATTATGGTGGGGGCATGCAGTAGCCAATGTTGGAAGTTCAAATGGTGGGTAATTAAACATATTAATAACTTGCAAATAAAACCTTTTAAGTCACTTTTTCTTCAATTCTCCAATTACAAAAATCTTTTTTGTATCTTTAAAATTTTCACGAAGCACATTATTAATTTTCATAAAGTCAATATCACCTGATTTCCAATCTAATCTATGATAGGCCAGCTCAAGCAACAAGTTCTTGGGTTTGTATTTATCATTAAGTCTACACCAAGGAAATGGTGGCTTAAAAAGAAATACTTGTGGTTCATTATCCCCATGAAGTGAAAGAATCGCCAACTCTTAAAGCACATGATCGTTGCCAGGCTTTCTAAATCCCTCCATATCTACCATGTACTCCATCATGATAAAGACTGACTTCATTCCTAGTATTTTTTTTCTTTTTTTTTTAAATTTTATATACGTGGTTAAACAAGTTTTCTTACGTCACCACTAATGGAATTGTACTCTACGATGTGACCGTGTAAAATGAGACAGTAAGCAGATAAATTTTCCGAGAAATTCTCTCGTGCTTCGAACTCCAAGTACACGTCCACTGGCGCGCTTTTTAAAGCTTTATTCTGCTTAGAGCAGTTAATCACAATAGGAGGCATGTGTGTGATAAAATCTTTTTTATTCAGCATAGGTTCTGGTTCTTTTCCATAATAGGTGGCTTAAAAATTCTTATACATATCATATAATGTTAAAAACTGATTTTTATTGATATCAAGATTAAGATTTCCATCAGAATAGTACTATGAGTTGGAGAAAAGCTTTACATTGCTGATATTTCAAAGATCAAAGAGACTGGTATTAAAAGCAGGATTAATTTTTCGCTTTTTTCTGAAAGCCCAAAATTACAAAACGAAGCTTTTCCAACTGATTGGACGTTTTGACAGTCCAAACATGTCTAGAAGTTTTTGGTAATAGATGGTACTCATACAACTCCCAATTGCGGAAACTCATAGAAATAGGCTTGTCTTTTGCGATAATATCAAGCAAACAAATTTTTCGTCTATCTGATGCAGTTATGGAAATCACAAGCCACTCAATCTTAGTCAATGTAAGCTTATACTTTTCGAAATTTAGATTGTTAGCTACTTGTATAACGGCGCTAACATCATCTCTTGATCTTATAAGAATTACTTCATGTCTTGCATTAACCACAACTTTGCGATAGTCCTCAGCAAAACCAAATATCATACTCAAAGATATTAACACTTCAAAATATGAATGATCATTGATAATAGATTTTTTTCATTTAATGTCTATCCAACCAGCATTTTCAAGCATAACACTCTGACTGGGAGAGAAAGATATCCATCCTTCCATTCAAGTCATCAATCCAACATTTTTATACCTATCAATTCTTATATCATTTAGTTCATATCGTATTTCTTCAAACGTATAGCAGATGGCGTTGTTAACTACTGTTGTTCTTAGCAATGCACCAACTTCTACATGTGTTATACGTCCAGCAATACATAGGGAACTTTCAGAAGGTAACAGACATAAATCTTGATGTTGAATCAAGATTCAAATCTCATCACTGTTATGAAATGCTGATGCAATGTGGGGTCGATGTGCATGAATTTTGTAGTGAGCAACCGACTCATCGAATATGACACCTGACTAAATGCTGAAAATCTCTTTTATCTTGGCGTTTTTTTGTATGCAGACAGCAAAAGAAAGCACAAGTTATTTGCCACCAGGAGCTCTTACTTTCAGGCCTAAGTTTTTTAAGAACTGCACGTTTTGACATGTTAACGCTTTGGGCGTTTGTCGACAACTGATCCGTCTCATCCATTTTCGTTGAGTTTTATAGCTTCGTCTAATTTTGCTGGCTCGTGAATGACGAATTATTCTTACCCTCGTTAATTTATTTTCATAACCTCGTCCAACTTTACTTTTGTTGTTGTTGTTGTTGTACACTTTGCCCATTTTTTAATCAAGTTGTTTTAAGTGTAGTATTTACAACTTCATCACGAAAATTAATCAAGTTACCGTCCCGATTAATGGTGCGTACTTGAAGATGATCTTTTATTTTCACAGCATCGGGTTTATAAATTATTTGCGATGGAACTTCGACAATTTTGTATCCTGGTGGTACGGCTGGAAAAAATTCGTGGATGGTATGAACTTTTTCTCCGTATACATATGCTCTGGTAGTAATATTGCACTTAACTCTCAATGTATTAACCTTATGTGTAACCTTAAGAATATTAATATATAACCTTAATTAAGAATAATGTATAACCTTAATTAAGAATAATGTATAACCTTTAGAATAGCAACAGGTAATTCCAAGTTATGAGTAGTGGTATCTCTAAGAACTCTTTCAGTAAAGCCTAAAAGACGGCCTATAGAATCTTTTGGTCTGAAATCAATGGTATAACTACATGTTATTACGCTGCGAAGAGTATTATTGTTTGGTTTGATGTTGATAGCTATATCATTGGGTTGTAATACATCAATTATAAATGACTCAATATCCTTAATTTCGTAGCTGTTGGTTGGAAAAACGACCACTTGATTGCCTACATAAAATTTATTATTACCTTCATCAATATTTAGAATTAAATCAAAATTGAGAAGTTCTACTAGACCAATAACGTAGTTGTGTGCTGGTGACAACTCGATAGGTGGAAAATATTGTGCTTCAAGAATAGATGATGTTCCTGATAAACTTAATGTCAATGATTCTTCCATGACGGTTTGTCAATGACTAATGTTACTTGAGTATTGGGATACATTTATATTTGCTGATAATTAAGTTTTTTACAAAGAAAGCTTAAGCAAAGATGGCCGCAGTTGTATGTACCAAAATGTTGGTACCTCTAATAATTATATTTGATATTATTAACACCAAGATAAAGCATTAGATCAATTGGTGGCTGCAGGTCCCCAAAACTGTCGAAATACGTCACGTTATTGCCTCATTTTCTATAGGCAACCCAATGAGTACCAGGACCATCTTTATCATCGAGATTGACTATTGCTGATTCGAAAAAACGTGGGCCATTGGCTGGCAAAGCATTTCTCATAAAAACTTCACAAAAATGTGGGATTTTTAAAATTCTTGCATACTTTATGAGATCATAAAAATTAGTTTATTAGTTTACTAGTTCAGTAGTTCTAGAGTAAATCATATTCTGTGAGAGCTTGGTAAGGCAGTTTTACATATGAAATTTTTTTTTTCTATCTCTTAAGCCTTTTCCAGGCTTTAAATGAAGCCCTAAGCCGTTCTTATATGGTTTTAAACAGAGTCCCTTTCCAAGTAAGAGAGCTTTCATTTCTTTATTATGCCTTTCACTTTAATCTAGCTGTTTTCGAGTGATTTTAGCATTATTAATAGCCTTCATAACTCCAGTTACACCATTAGTAATAGTACCTGAAGCACTTAAGCCAGCAAGTACAGAAATAGGATATGGTGAAAAGCCACTAGTTTTTCGTGGTATAGGCAATACTCGAGGCATTACAATATTTTTCTTGCCACCAACTTTTTTCACAGCCTCCCACACTCCCTTTAACTTAACCATAGACTTTGAGGCACTTCGAATCAAGCTTTTCAAAGTGATTTTTTTTTTCTTTTTCATTTTATTCTTACTCACTTTACTATAACTCGTATTACGAAACGATCCCATGCAAAGTTTGGATTTCAGATTCATGGCGTTGGTGATGGTAGAAGCAGCAGCTTCTTCCCCTAAACTACCATCTTTGGCTTTGAATCTTTGCCACGCCTGTTCAGCAAGAATTTTGTCAGCAGTGTTTCTTGCCATGATGCTTTCTCGATTCTGAAAAGAGGCTATATCGTGTTGCTTACAAGCTTTATCTAAAGGGTTGATACCTGGATCTCTACGAGCTAATCTCTTGGCTAATTTAGTTTCTGGTCCGTTATTTTAATATCCTGGTATGTGCAGTTCTACATGCAGTTTGTTGATAAGTGTGTTCATAACTCTACAGCCTTTTGCTATTATAAATGATCATCACTTTTCAAGTGCCTAATCATGGATGAGCTTGAAAATGTGAGTAGAGCACTATTTATAGTCTCATATTTCAACTAAGTTAGTATTCAGTCAACTTGAGCCCCGGAGAACATAATATTAAACTTCATTTTATTAATTTCAACTAACTGATCAGTAAGATTTGAAAATACGATGACGTATGAGCTTGAAAGTATAAAGGCATATTATTCATAGTATTATATTTCAGTTTTAATTGAGTCAGCATACAACAAACATGAGATTTCTGGAACAGAATATTAACCTTGCTGTCGTGATTTTCGATGAAATCGTTAACAAGATAAGAAAACAAAACGCCATGGTGATCTGCTACCCGATAGTATAAGAGCTATTCTTTGTGGTCCGTCAAACTGTGGTGAAACAAACAGTTTACTGGCTTTAATTACTCATTCCAACAGATTGAGATTTGAGAGTGTTTATCTATACTAAAAATCGCTGAATCAGTCAAAGAATAAGTTTCTAAAACAACTGTTAGAGCCTATAAATGGTGAAAATTATTTTTCATTTAGCGATCATGAATCAGTTATATCTCCCGATAAGGCACTACCCAACTTCATACTAATATTCGACGACGTTGCCTCTAAAAAACAAGATAATATGAAAGCCTTTTTCTGCATGGGACGTCACAAAAGTATTAATTGCTTCTATCTTTGTCAATCATATGCTCAAGTTCCAAAGCATTTGGTCAGAGATAATTTAAATCTCTTAGCGATATTTCGACAAGATAATATGACTTTAAAGCATATCTATAATGATTATAATAATACCGACGTCATATATAATAAATTCAAAAAACTATACGTAGACTGTTGGGGAGTAAGAAAACATGGGTTTATTATAATAGACAGAGAAAGAGATGTGGATGATGATAGATACAGAAGAGGTTTTGACGTTTTTTCTATAAATATTACTCATGCTCATTAAGTGCGTATTTGTCTATTGTTAACCATTAAGCGGACAACATAGATGATTTTTGTAAGGAAGAACACATTCTTCGTCAAGTTGAAAAAGCAAGAGAAGCTGTTAGACAAAGCATCGATTATTAAAGTCAGGCAGAGAAAACTTTGAAAAACAGATAGGGGAGACTTTTAAGTCTATGACTAATCCGCTTAATAAAATTATCTATAACCAGAAGAAGGAAAAAAACCTTTCACCAAGCTTGGAATCTCCGCCTAGAAAGCCTTTCAAGCCTGTTAAGCCAAAAACTAACAATATTGACACATTATTGTTCCAGTCAGCCAATAGTAATAGTAATGATGAAGATGATACTTCTTCGTTGGATGATACTTTCAAAAACTATGATACCGTTGTTAAAAAAAGTGATGATGATTCAGCGCATGCTATCGATACAAATTTATTCATGAACCCATACTTACAAATTTTTGATAGAAATGAGCTGTAATAAGATCGAATTCACGGGATAAGAGAAGAAAGAGATGGATGATATATATTTGGTGATTCACCCATATATTTTAAATAAAGACAAATTCACATTAAAAATCTAAGATACCCAATGACTGATGAATTAATGGAGTTACTCATAAAAAAACGTCCTGATAGAAAGCACATGACACCAGACAATTTAGCTCAATACAAACAAATCTTGGAAACTTTGAGTGTGCATAAAAGAAAATTTGACAAAAATGAGACGATTCGCCCATACAACAGTAACAAATTTAATAATGTTATGGCCCCTTTATGTAATCTTACACAAGTTAAGTGAAAAGGTGGATCCATACCTTCGTTCAAAATTGCTAAGCTCAACACGCAAATAAACTACGATTATTGGGACGACCCTAACAAACTGGTCAATCGATCGTGGCAGAAAAGTCAGCTTGTAATCTTAGTCATATAAATGAAATAAACTTAATCTTTGAGGAGCTTCGTGAAGATAACATTATATAATAAGCTTGGATATCAATTTGATTTCAGTATCAAAATGAACATCGACGTATTCGGACGTGGATCAGCTAAGTCGAAAAGTGGTAGTCGGGGTTCTCGAGGATTGGGGTATAAGCTCAGCACTGATGTTCAATTTGATTGACAAAGAAAAAATTATGCTATGTTTCATCAGCTGTTAAATCTTACGATGCTGTAAATATTACTACTTTACAGAAGGAAAAAAGTTTCGTTTTAGATAAAGAAGAGAAAATAAGTCCACTATAAGCAATTTGAGTGATGTATTCTCAGAAACAGTACTAAATTTGCAGCGTGAAATACACACAGTTAAGAAGATTGTGGCGCAAACATCTAATACAACTCGAGAAGACATTTAGGAGAGATGGAAGAAGTAGTGAAAGAAGTTCATAAACCTGCCAGACACAACTATCTCCGTCGAGAGTTCGATGTCCATGGCTTGGATGAAACATGGCAAGCTGATCTTGTAGAGATGATACCTTATGCTCGAGAAAATAAAGGTTATTAATATATGCTTACAGTCATTGATGTATTTTCAAAGTTTGCATGGGCTGTGCCTTTAAAGAATAAAAGTGGTCAAGATGTGACTGCAGCTATGAAGTCAATATTAACAGAGAGAAGTGTTCCAACTAATTTACAAACAGATCGTGATAAAGATTTTTACAATGAGAATTTTCAAAGTCTCATACAAAAGTACAAAATTAATTTGTACTCAACTTCTAGCAATCTTGAAGCATCTATATGAGAGCAATTTAATCGTACACTGAAGCATGCTATGTGGAGAAAATTCAGTTTACAAGGTAGCTATACGTGGATTGATATTTTACCTAAGTTATTGGCAGACTACAATGATAGAAAGCACCAAACGATAGCTAAGAAACCTTAGAATATATCAGCTGCTAATTAAAATAATGTTATTAAAATTTTAATATCTGAAAAAAAATGAGAAAGGAAAAAACCTAAACTTAAGTTGGGTGATAAAGTACGAGTGAGCAATATCAAGCAAATGTTTGAAAAAGAATATACACCAAACTGGTTTACTAAAATTTTACAATAGCACGAGTAGCTCCTACTAGCCCACCAACTAACCATTTAAAAGATTATTAAGAGCAACCAATCTCTGGAGGTTTCTATGAACAGGAACTTCAGAAAACCAAATACCCAGATACTTATCTTGCCGAAAAAATTATAAGTTGTCGAAAAAATTGCGTTCTTGTTAAATGGTTGGGTTTTGACAATATTCATAATAGTTGGATTGATAAAAAAGATTTATTACGTGTTTTTTCAAAACTTGATGTTGATATAAAAAATTTGCAGAGAATTCAAATTATTAGTGTTTATTGTATTAAACGTAAATGAATAATGTACACGAATTTACTTTGCACTTGTTTTTTATTTTACACTAGAATTATTACATAGTCATGCTCATGAACACTTTACTTCCCTTAACATACATAAATAATCTCATTTTATTTACATATCCTTGCAATTTCATTAAATAATTTTCATCTACTAGTAAAGCTTCTACAATCATTTAAAAAAAAAAACATTTGGAATTCATTGTCCGTACTGCGTATTGACTTTCTTAAGTTTTGTGAGCATCAAAATGCGATCATCTTTCACTTCTCTCAGTTTTTCAGTTGGGAGATATTGACGACTAGCAATACGATTCAATTAATTAAGATTCATCTGTAACACAAAACAAAATATTTGAAAGCTTGTGTAAAATAAAAAAAATAAATTCATAGTGTATTAACTGTGCAGCTTGAAGCATTTAAGGAATTATCAGTGTATGCATTAATTTAACAAAAAAAGATACATTGAATTTTTTACTAACCTCTAGTTGATTTAGGCTTTATATTTAAGATAGTGTCACAACCTTTAAAGTAAGATGAGTGTGCAATCCTACTAGAACGCACTGTCTTGCCTGTAAAATTTTCAATGTTAATCCTCTTTGGAGTTGTCGACAGATTAAGCTTGGTCAGTTGTTGCAGCTCCTCATATATTGCTCTCCCTCCTTTGTTTGACAGAAATTCGACTTGTTGATTGGTAGGTTCCCCTCCAGGTTCGTTTCTCTAAAAGGTGGTTTTTTCTTCGTTAACAAGTCTTGGGATGATGCTATATTGGTTCCAGGATAAGGTGCCTATTTCACCACACTGTAAATAATGCTTACCGTCATACCCGCTTAACGCTTCTTCATCTTTTTTTTGTGAAAAGAACTTATAATAACGTAATCGAATACTACTTCTACTTTTAAGACATGCTTCTATTTTCACATAGACATTTGATATAATCATCGTGATTGTAGCCTGTACCACATTGTTTTTTACACCTTTTGCTTTTTTTAATGGCTTTTGATTTTGCATTTTTATACTATACATCTTGCTCCTTCATCCCACGAATTCTAATATGATATTTCCATTACATTACTCTTTCATGAGGCCAACAATTTGATTATTGCCTCGTTTAATGTTAAATGGATTGTTCTCAGCAATCTCCCATGTATCCAATCCTTCAAGATTATCACTCATGACTTTATACATATTTGTGTTAGTTACTTCATATAAAAGACTATCAGTATTAGTATAGAGTAGTTTAGATTGATCCCCTACATAATTTTCTATAAAGTCATAGTGAAATCTATAAACACGTATTTTTGATAAGTCTAAGACACATAATCCAACGTACATAAGTTTTTAAATTCAGATTTTAGTACGTAACAACTGTATTGCAACAAGCTGATTGTCAAAGATACCACAACTATGAAACTTCAGTCTAGCAAAAAGTGCTTCTGTACCATATCATCCTTTCCACTGATTGACGAGTCTTACATCAACATGTTTTTGCTCATTTTCCATCGATTTTCCGTAAACTGTGTTGTTAAACAGTTTAAACAATATCTTCTTGAATTCGTTTTTTGCATTTTGGCGTTTTAAACTACTCAAGTCTATATAATTTTACCATGTACTCCGTCTAAATTCCAATACACGATCAATTTTTTCAAGTAGAGACCATGCTTTAATGCTTGTTTAAGTGTTCGATAATGTATGACGTAGCGATTTTTGACGTATAAAGTAATAATTTATTTTTTATGTTTGGATCCAACAGGTGTTTTATGTTTAGCGTAAAATGGTAAGTCCTTATGTGCATTATGTAGCGTTTCTGGATACTCAAGATCTACTTCAAAAATGTAACCAATTTTATCATCATCTTTCACGTTCGTGATACCCACCGGATTCATATTTTGTGTCCATTTAAAACTACTATAAGGTAATGCTTGAGTCATAGCCCAACCATATAAATTATTGATGTCATAATACATAAGATATTCCTCATCTTCGTTAGGTTAATAACCGTTATTCATATACTGGTTATTAGCTTTGGCATAACGATTGCTACATTGTCTAATGCCTCCTTGTATACCACGTTTATTAAACATAAGCATATAAATATCTGTTAATAATTTCAATTGAACCTGAAAAATGTCCTTATTTATAAGATTTATCAATAAAAAATTAATGTATTTAAAAGTACAATCACTACCTTTGTATATTTTAACATTGCATCCGAGGTTAACCCAGATGATGTATGATAATGAGCTGGGTCCAATTCATATGCTTTGAGACAATTGTTTTGAAAATTTTCAAACACTTCTGCAAGTAGCAAAGCATCTGTCTTCAAATATGAGTTAGAATATTGTCCGATTATCTTAATATTAAATGTGTTCCATACATTTGTGGCATGTCCATACTCTTGATCAGAAACATGAGCTTCATATAATCTGCTATAAAAATCATTCTTTGAGGAAAGACTATTTTCTTGGAGCTTTTCAAATAAAGAAACATAGTCATAAGGAAATACACCTTTCCTCTTTAATAATCCGATTTGCTCATTACTGTATTTATCATTGCTCATGAATATTCTTTCTAACATTTCAAAACCATCCAGATATGATAATAATTTACCTAAGCAAGAACCCATGAATTTAAAGGAGTCAGTAAAACGAAGATTTATGTTGGTCCCTTCAACATACTTAGTAAAAGATAGGTATTTTTCTTTTGTTCGTGGGAGAAGTTGCATCTGGCCTGAAAAGCTCATTGAAAGTTCTTTTATAAATAAATGTAAATCATGACCACTTCAGTTATGAAAAATTGTAGGTATTATTTTTGAGTCTTTGTAATTAAGATAACACTTATTCTGTGCAGGACCTCGACATGTGCAATATATTTCATACATAATAAAGTGTCTACATAATACAAATAGTACCATAAAGTATTATTTTATTGTTTGATATTTACTTTCCAGTAAAGTGACAATGATCTCGAACCTTCTCTGCTTTCGATCTAAAAGACTCATAACAAATATGACACAGTAGGGCATAACCAAATTCCTCGTGTTCTTGAGTCGTCAAATTTATCATTTTGCATGGATTATCGTATAAGTACTGTAATTAAAATGCTAAAGCATGTAAACTCTTAACTAACCACATAGCAGGTGCTACATTTTCTTCACAGTTCTGTCTGTTACTCTTCTACTGTAATTTACAATTATTATAACTACACTTAACACAAAATCTCATGCTTAATGCCTTGTGCTCTTAAGAAACAGGATTACGCTTAACAGGTTGTAACAAACATTTAAAGTCTGCGTATACGACATGTGGTACACAATTTTCATAAGTAAAGTTTTTAAATTTAAGTATGTTTTCAAAATTGTTGTTTTTAGGAAGTGTAATTTTACATTTATTTATACTCTTACAATCAGTTTCATGTGCTAGTAATTTTTGCGCTGTCCAAAAATGATGAAGACAACGGTTACATATGAATAATGCACATTTTTTAGAGAATGTTCTGTGTACCAAGCGAAAAAGATTTTTATCCATTCGTAGTAAAATTTTTTGTATACATGTACAACATTTTTTCGAAGTTCTGTTTATTTATTTTTATCAAAATAAAAGCTTTTAACCAACAAAACATTTACATATTGATCTTTTTTCTGAGAATTTACATGACATGGGAAGACATGATATACATTTTTTTTTTTTTTTTTTTTTTTTATAAATCTATTGAAACATCATTCTGTCTTTTAAATTTTTTAACAGCCTTTTGATACTAGAAATTCAATATCATTAAAATTCAATTTATTTTCATACTGAATGTCATCGGAGATATGATATGCATGATTCTGCACTGGATGCAACACCGATGGAATAGCCCATTTAAAGTATTTATTATCATCTCTTTTTTTTAAATATAATTTGGCAATTAAATATAAGAACTTCCTCTCAAAAGATTCAGTTTATTAATCTTTACGACTAAATTTAGTGTAGAACGTAATTACCAACCAGATTCTTTGTCTTGAAAATCTTCCATATCTTTTTCAATTGGTTGCTGTAAATACATAAACCATTCATCCAAATTAATTGTTTAAGAAATAGCTTGTGACTTTGTATTAAAATATTCGATATCAACAATTTGATTTTCATCTTTCACTTTCACATACTCAGCAGCGAGTATTGTATTCATTTTTAACGCTTGATGTTTGTCCAGAGTTTGTTTGATTTGCTTAACAAATTGTCGTTGAGCATCTTTCATAAATGTGAGGAGATCTGAATGTTTGCAATTTAGGATTAAAGCAGTATTTATTCGATTTTCGAAAGCACTATTACTAACCTCCCAATCCACTGATGCACCTTTAAAGGATGTTGTGGCTATAGTATCTGGCGTTGCTGTTGAGATTCCTACTCCTTGTGTTACTTTATGGTAATCACTTTTTACTAGCTAAGAGTGTTAAAAAAAATGAGGTTCATTCTCAAATTCTTTGACCGCTTCTATTATTTCTAATCGATCGTTAAGTCATTGCACCAGAGTTTTAATCAGAGCCACAGCAGCTTGAAATTTTTGTTCATGTAATATTGTTAAATCTTGAGGTTTGCAAAAAATATCAGCATTTGAAGAACTGTGTAGCAATAACTTAACATTTTTTTGTGTATATATAACTATCACTTTTCATAATTTCTTGATATGATTTATGTGTGCTTATTACCTCACCTTTTAAATACTGAGCAGTAAACATGATTCACTTTTTCAGTAGACAAGTCTGATTCTCTTTGATAATTTTCAAGAAACTAAACGGTTCATGATACGACGCGTTTTTTATATTTACGCATATCAGACTAGTGAGTTCGTAAACTCAGCAGAGGGCGTCAAAGAGAGAGTCCAGTCAATAGGAGTTATCACAGTACATCTAGATACATGCAAAATATACATATATATGTCATCTACTGCTTATGTCTACTATCCTATACTATATATGGTAAATTCTCATTGGCTGAAGGTTCTTCTCTTTTGCGCCCTCTAAGCTGAGCTTGCCAGCTCCATAAGAAATAAAAAGTGTTAGTCGTAACATCAACAGTATCAATGGTGGGGAGGGTGTATAGTGCTAATTTTTAAATGTAATCTTCTCCACTGTTCCTATAGCACTGTATTCTATGTCGCAATTGTTTACATACACTCGCAAATAAATGATCTTAGTCAGTAACATGATGGCTGCTGCCAATGACATGTTACCTCATGTGAACTCCTTGAATCTGCATATGTTGATAAAGAAAGTTCTTCTTAAATACTTTGGCGCTCAAATAGATACTTTATATGTAACTCTAAGTGAAAATTTAAAAAAATGACTCTGATATTAAAGGTCATTTACGTTGTTATAATCATTATAATACAGAAAGAGATCAAATTAATGGCCCTGCACCAACGAAAAGAGATTGTTTAATGTGTAATCTGAAAATGACTGTAGATACTAGTGACAAAAAAAAATTTATAGTTGATGTTCAAGGTTACCAAATTAACAAGAATAACTTCGTTTTCAAAGAGGTAGCCATATTGAACATGAAGACCGACGCGAAACCATTAGTATTTCTTTTTAAACCTCCTTATCCATGGATATGTTTATCTAAGACAAACATGTACCAAGTATCATTGTTAGAAACTAACTTTCATGAAACACTTTGGAGATCGGGAGAATATGTTAAGGGATTAGATCAGGAGTATTTGCTAAGGGATTAGAAAAAACTAAGTGGTTAGCTAGAATTTTTCCTGAATGGTAAGTTTTTAAGTTTTAGACTGGCAAACAAATCAATAAACTAATGAAATTTGTTTTCAGCTTAATTCATAATCTCGAAGATTTTGCGTGCCCAACGCTTAACACTTTGTATAATGGATCAATATTTTGTGCTAATCACAAAGCATGCAACTATATGCTGGCTCAGTGCGCCATACGTAATACTTATGCACTTAAAAAATTGATTCAAAATTCAAAATGAGGTGATAAATAAGTCAAGATCGACATTTCATATAAATGTTATGGATAATAGATAAACGTTATTTATTCTAATAAATTGTTCACTATCTTAATTTTAGTGCATTTTTAGTTTTAATAAAAAAGCATTTAGTTTATAAAAAAAATTTTGTCTCTTTTTCATTGCACTTACCAATAAAACACATTTTGTTTTTAAGTTTGGCTTACAACATTTGAATTACATGGTTAATCTTCAAAATAAAAGTAAATTACTGTGACTACAAAAATAATTAAGATATCTCGTGTTCTTGAGTCNGAGGATCCCAATGGTGTTAAATTTTATTTATTCTAAATAATAAGAAAGTATTCATGAGCAATGAGGAAGAGTAAATATCTTTTAGACAAAATACTTTTTAAATATTTCTTTATTATTAAAACTACGATCAAAGTATTTTTATATGTTAAGAATGATTTTGACAAAAAGAGTAATTAGAAGAAATTTTTGACATAACTTAAAGAATTAATTGAAATATTTTAATAATTACTTTAATAACCATATGTAACAATGATGATGATAATGATGATGATGATGACGTTGATTACTATTATTGCGATCCACTTATTCGAATATTTGAATGCAGAGACTGCATAACCACCCATTCAAACTATTATAATGACACCACTTTCGTCCTTTCTTTCTATTTTGATTATAACATTTGAGATGACATAACGAACATTTATCCTTGCTCGAGATTTTTTTTCTTCTTACAAGTCCAATCATCATTGGTTTAATTTCGTTTGTAATGAAAATAACTGTGCACTTTCATGGTCTTTCGAAAAACTAAAACTATTAAATGTTTCGTCAGAGTCAGAATCAGCAACACTTATGAATTTTAATACTGATTCACGGTCACTACCACTATTATGATGATCTTTGTTACCACTAACATCAATTGTGGTATTGACTGGTCCACTGTACCAGTCTGATAAATCACCTACTGAAACTAGAGATTCACAATCAGCACCACCATCACTATCATTTATACTATTGTTAACCACATATCTTTTTTTTTTAAGAAAGCTCATGATTAAATCCCAAATACCTATATTTTAATGCTAGTGAGATAACTGATAAACCGCCAACTAAAATAATAGAGTCACTTTTACTCACATGGTTAATATCACTGTCATGATTATCATAATTGTTTTTATTTATTTTACTTTTAATTTTATTTATGTCGTTGTCACCATTACTACCACTAACAGTACCATCAATTACAATCCTTTTTTTTAAGGGAAGTTCATGATCCAATCTTAAGTATCTATATTTCAATAGTAAAGAGATTTTTGGTAAGCTAATCACTGAAATACTAGGTTCACGATCGTTTTCTCTTTTTAAATTTTCTTCTTTATCAACTTTATCATAATCATCATCATCGTTTACATTTTTATCCTTATCAACACTATTACTATCATCATCGTTCACATTTTCATCGTTACCAACACTATCATCATCATCATCGTTAACATTTTCTTCGGTTTTAATGTTATTCGTATTACTATCACTTTTAGCACTATTGTCACTCACAATTATTCTTTTAAAAAAAAAAACTCATTTATTTCATAGTCCTTATATTTAAGTGGTAATAAAATTTTTGGTTTTTTATCTACTGATAACACTCGTGGTTTGCCCGGTGCATAACGCACACTGGTATCTGAAACGAATACTTTTCGTTTTGCCACTGGTACTAAGCAAGGCATCTTAGGCATGTTCGAATTTAAAATTCAAAACGTAAACAGAAATCTTTTCGATGGCTCACTCGTGTTATTTTCGAGGTTTGCAACATTCGAAGGTAGCAAATCATCTGCCTTCTACAAAGGAATCATACCCCTTATGTTATTTTCCTCATGCCTTAACTCTCTATGTATGTTTAGATTTTAGGGATATGTGAGAGCTGCATAAGAGTTTATTTTTTATATGTATAGGTTACATATACCATAAAGATGAGAAGTGTATAAGATATTCAATCATTATATTTTATATATCATAAAGATTACTTTACTCATGACTTTATTATTGTTACATGTTTTGAGGATATGAGAGCTCCATGATGTAGAGCTTTATTTTTCATATGTATCGGTTACCTTTACCACCAAGAAAGTGCTGTATTGTTCGAGTATCTTAATATTAAAGCTCTTGTTGACTCATTGTGGCTCGATATTTTCTCCAGTGGAGTTATAAGTAAATAGAGCCTTATATCTCAGCTCATCCATATAATATGCATTGTGGAGCAAGATGCATCGAGCACGTTTATTCTTTCATCGCTTTCAAGTAACAAAAGTACACCTGCTATGGACAACTTCCGTCAACGATAGTGTGGATAAATTAGCAAGTAAGTGAATCACGTCCACACCAGTGTGATCAAAAGTATGATATTACATTGCACTTGATATCTGTGTTTGTGGCTCGATATTTTCTTCAGCAGAGTCATACGTAAATAGAGCCTTATTTTGCAGCTCATCTATATATGCATTGTGAAGCAAGACGCATTGAGTCGAGCACGGTCCGGTGCTAGTAGGTATGCCTGACCAGCTCCGTGGGGGATACGAGGCCACAGTGGCTCCGTCTCCTAGGGGTATCCCCCTAGCTACACTACTATCGTGACACTATTGTTAATCATAAATTCACGGTAAAAAACTAAAAAAAAAAAAAAAAACTCTATAATTTTTTTAAACAGTACGTATATTCAGCGTAAATCATAACATTGATTTACGCAATATCTTCTTCGATTTTTTTTTAGATTATAATTATCTCAAAAGCTTTTGGGTTTTAAGAAAAAGTGTTTCAAATCAAAATTGTTTTGGTGATGATTCAGCTAGGGATTTGGTATTTAAAAAAAAATCGATGATATTGTTTCCATTGCGTTAACAAAAAAAAAGACCAAGAAGCCCCAAAAATTTAAATATTCAAAAACCCTCTCTTCAGACTATACTCAATTAATAGAAAATTCTAAAAAACGAAAAAAAGCTCATTCCCACGAAGACTTTTTTTATGGTTCAAAGTTTTATTTAGACTTAAAAAGAATTTTAGGAACTACTCAGAAGCTGAAAAACAATAATTTATACGAGCAATCCCTTGCTGCTTGCTCGGCTGCTGCCTCATCTCTTGCCTCCATCCCCACACCAATACACATACTCTGCCTACCTGCTGCATATAGGTGGAGCAAGGACGGGGTATGGCTTGCCTTATTCGTTGCCACTGCTCACAGTGGCCTCTCTTTTCTTTTCACTCACTTTTACAGTAAATGTTAAAAATACCCTTCTTAACTTTTTTCACAAAATTATTAGCGTGTCAAAAGATAAGTTCAAAACGTTATTAATAAGAAATTTTCTACCCTACATGCTCGATTCTCTCTATTGTTTGTATCTTATTCGGTTTACAATACATTAATAAAGTAAACTTTTAAATATAATTTCAACATTGACCCACTTATGTTAATAACTTGTAATTCATTACGTTTTTCATAATAAGATACTAGATACATCAATACAGTTTCGAAAAAACACCATTCTCATGAACTGTCTTATTCAGAAGTTTCAAACATGGGATGGAAATAAGTTAATGCATATAAAATAGCTATAGTATACCTGAAAGTAAAATAATTTTATGTAAATACGCACTTTAATTATACTAAATTCTGTATACTTTGAAATTATTACGTAAAATTATAAAATAAATTGTATAGTGCACTAACTTTAACGAACTTTTCTCTGCAGGTAAGCAGAGTATGAGTCAATTCAATTTTTCGAAAAAAAGGACAATATGATAAAAAAATAAAATGTATTGTCATACGCTCAAAAATTGATAACGATAGTACCTTCCTATATTCTTACTCGCGACTCGCTGCCTCTCCTTCACGACTTTTCGAATAGCTTCTAGCATATTAAAAAATACTTTTTATCACGTCCTAATGTAATAATACCCTGGACAATGGCTAGATATTTCTGACGCCGGAAAATGAAAAGTTAGGCTATGGCCACAAAGACGTGTCCAACTAAGCCCGACGTCCGTCAGAATCGTTCCTAGTTCTTCGCTGCCAATGTGTGAACCTCAAATAAACAGCAAAAAAGAATGAATTTACGAGATACAAGATGCGTTGGTTTGGGAGTTATTGATCGATGAGAATGATCAAGTAAAGTCAATTATATATGTAAAATTTATTTCTAAACAATACCTTTTATCTCTGTATTTTTTTCGTTTTCTACTTAAATAAATGAATGATTATTTATTTTTCCATCTTGATAAGGCCATATATAATTGACTATGAGAAAATAAGAGTTTTTTTTAAAAACAAACCTACAGTATCGTAACTTTGACCTTGAAATTTGTTTATTGTCATAGCCAATGCCACAACGATTAAAAATTAATTATGACACTATAGAAGGTAGCGTTGAGTTGTTTTCTGTGTCGAAAATTATTCCTGGAAGGAAGACTATAATTCCGATTTTTTCTTCAGTTACTATTCTTCCTTCTAAATTATACTGTAACAATTTCGTCATTCTTAAACACGTTCCATTACACAGTCCATCTGATGCACTTGAATTTCTAAGTAGCATCACTATTGTACCAATTTTTAGATTTAATTCATGAGGTGATAATCCGTCACGAATATTGTTCAATATTTCCACTGAAGAACTTTAGTAAATATTATCGTCTGATTAATCAACTCTTGAATAAGCTGTGTTATCTATGTTGTAGTTAGTTTTAATTTCTCCAGCTAATTTTTGAAGTATTTTGTTATTTCAATAACCGGTGTACTCTACTGTACTAAGACTGTTAAAAGATTTTATTCCCCCTTCCCCAATGTCCAATAATAATTTTGAATGTCCTTTATCGTTAGAATAAGTATTAATTTTCTGTATTTTGGAATGAGTTCCACAAAACTAAAAATTTATCAGTTTGTTGAGTTACAATTTTTCTATTACCATTTTTTATAACTGGGAGAATCTGCCGAAAATCACATCCTAAGATAATAAATTTATTTCCAAAATATTTTTCAGTATTACATAAATCTCTTTACGTTTTGTCTACTATGTCTAATGTTTTTTTTGAAATCATTAAATCCTCATGCCAAATAATTTCATCAACTTATCTTAATTTTTTTTTTTATCAGACTCAAATTCTAAAAAGGCACTTTCTATACTATTCAAATCTAAAAAAAGTCTAAAGGTTTTATTACTTGTTATCCTCTTTATAAGCGAAATTAATGCTGTGCCAGTCCATGCCATGAACAAAATTGTTTTATTGTTAAAAATGATAAAATGAATTAACGTTATATATGAATGAGTCTTTTCTGACCCCCTAGGACCATCTTTAAAAAAATATTAATTTTTTGCTCGCAAGCAATATGAAATATTTTTTTTTTCGGTCATTATTTAATTGTTAATACAGTGAGTTTAACATTTCTTTACGAAATCGTATTTCTTTATTTATGTCTTTTTTTAAAGTTATTGCATAGACTTTATCGTGGGCTTTGAGCGCGGCAACCGAATCAAGAAATTGCGTAACAAAAACAAAACCTAACACCCCCAACTCCATCTTCCATGTAGCTTGGCCGAGCATTTGCTTAACACGTACATGTATATGGTGCGACTGTCCGAAGCTCGAACGGATCGGAAGGTGCTGTTCGAAAATTGGATGAATACGTAGGCAGCTGTTTGTCAGAAGGTACATAGGTGTATAGGTATCTCTCATATCTTTATAATGCCACACTCACCACATGTGCACTCCGTTAGTATACATGTACGAATAAACGTATACATTCGTGTTCTTATGTACATCAGTCAATAGCAGCTGCTGGTTAATGGCTGTACGCGTAAAATTTGTGTATGAAGTGTTTTAAATACGAATAAACAAAGTGCATTTATTAATAAAGAAAGTGATGGAAGACTAGTTAAAGAAAATGAGTAAGTACTCTTTATACATAGATTTTATTATCATCAGAAATGCAGTATTTATAAGCATATGTGTGCGCGCACGTGTGTGTGTGGGTGCGTTTATGAATAGTGACTTATGCGGACAATTACGTGTATGTAAGAGTTATTATAAGGACAAAACTGGAATTATGTGGACGTCCGCAGAATTCTAACACGTTATTAATATGTATGTTAGAAGCTCGTAAGGTCTGCATAAGTCACTACTTATAAACATATGTATATATATACATATGTGTGTATGTGAGTGTTTGTGTGCCTTTAACTATTCTTGTATTGCTTACGTCTTTTATGATGCTTAGTAAGTGTTTATTATAAAGCATTTTTTTTAACAATTGTATAAAATAAAAATGCAACAATCAGTATTTCTGTGTATGAAAATAAATCCAATTAAAAGAAAAACAGCTGTCTGATCCCTTAATTTTTTTTTTATGTTACAAACGTAGATAAAATGTAGTAAAAAAAAAAAGAACAATAAAATAAAAATAGTAACACAAAGAAAAATAGTTGATTGGTAGGAATGGTAAATAAAAATGGTAATCGAGACAATGGTTGTATGTCAGTAGCGACAGCGATGATAAAGTGCAATTGCAACATGCAATTAAATCTATTGTCATAGTAAGGTTGTTTGCTTGCGTACTGTTCTAGTTAAGTAGAAGAGTTTTACTTATGTACGTATGCGTATATATATACATTAATGTTGGTATTCTGCTACCGTCTGTCATTTATAACCATGATGCTGAGTTTTTCGTCTTTCTTGGCAAATATTTTTGGAAAATGCTCCATTACCAGCATTTTACGTGACCGGATTAAAAAGAGCAAAGATTTTTCTACAAATACATCATAATTTGTTAGTTCAGGTTTTTTATTGTGAGGTGGGAGATGACTGTAAAGCTGATATTTTAATGTTCTGCCATTTAAGCTTATCGGAAAAGTACAACTTTGAGCTCTAATATCTCGAGATTTTGCTTCATTTAGGGTATAAACAAGGACACTGTTCGATTCAGTGGATCAAAATCTATTAAATAAAACGTATTTAATTTCGTAGGTTTTCACAAGGAATCTATCTCGAATAGCGAAAACAAACCTTTCAGAAACTACATTGAGAATATTAGAGATAAAGAACGTCAGGTTTGGGACAATCAAAAAGATCTATATGAAATAGTAGTTTTAAAAAATTTACGTAAGGCCATACGTACCAGTATGGGTAGGGGCTCGAAGATCTTTAAAAGCTTTAAAACATTTAAAAGACGTGTAAAAATGTGTGCCAGGTAAAAATATCTGGCATTATTACTCTTTGCAGCAGAAAATACGCCAATGACCAGAGAAGTTAGGAGGAAAATATTATAAATATGCAAATCTCCACATAATTTGTCCATATTATTGATCCTTAATAGCACACAAAGTCTGCATAAGTCAGTTTCGCTAAACACATATACATATACATTTTCTATAATATAGCTGTAATACCAAGTCCAGTCCCTAACTCTACCCCTCAACTTTTCTCGTCACCTCTCAAAATTTTCAATTTTTCTTTGAATTTCCCCCCCCCCCTTCCAAATAAGGAAAAAAACTAGCTCTTTAATTCAATTAACCTAATAAATAGTGTACAAAAATAGATATCCTTCTCACCCCCAGGCCCTCTTACATTTAAAGCGGTCCTCCTCAAGCTCTGCTCCGATACCCTTTATGGTACTCGTTAAAATGTAATTATATATAATAATTCATGACTACATGACAAGAATAACAAACATTTAACCATAACATTTTGGTTTAAGTGACCACTTTATTAACATGATGCATTTGTATTAATTAAAGAAATTAACATTGGTGTTCATAATTTACTTACTAACTTTGTAAATAATGGCATATTCCATCCGAAAGTGTGATTTATAATAGATACTTGTCGCTTAATATCGTGAACTACATAGCTCAGGTTTCATATCTCACCTTTAATTACAGCTGCTGAGCTAAAATTTAATGATGATCATTGCTATACCAAACTAGAAACCATGTTCATTCTTTATTGTCCATACAGAAGATGAGTCATGGCATGTGGGTAAAAATTACCGACAAAGCCATTCATCGTATAATGGCACGATTACAAAATTGTAATCACATGGTGTAAAAAACATATATCCTATCTGTTAAATAAACAGTTGAAAATTCTAAAGTTAAACAGAAACACATTAGGATAACAGCATTTAGTTTTTTTAGAAAATAAAAATTCGAACTATCCTACATTTAATTTTTCTCCTAAAATCTGTTACTTTTAATTTTTACTTACACTTAATATTTCAGATTTTCGGATTTTTATGACCTGCCCTTCATTTAACTATTTTGAGCTAAGTGTTATGACAATAAAATTATAATTGTTATGACACTAAGTTATTTATTAACACCTATTAATTATTATTATTTCTTTTTATTTTGCTTTCACTTTCTTGAAGCTACTTTGTTTTGCTGAGTCTCTAAATCAGAAGTAACTGTTTTTTCTGATAGGTTTTTGATTACTTGCAAATAAATTTAGAAAAACATACGTCAATCAAAAGTTTTACAAACAATTAAATAGTATAACCCTGCTTCTTTCATAATTTTTTAGTGCATTACCATGTCTTGATCCTTTTTAACTCTCTTTTTCTTCAGAAACAGATTTCTCTGCTAACTTTTCAAGTGCATCACTGTATTTCTAGTATTTTCCGGAAAGGTGAGGAAAACGTTCTTCAGGATTTTGAACATCCTTTCGTGCAACTGCAGTTCATCAGACCATTTAACATTCAAAATCATCGTTGGAAGAAAAATGTCTGTAATATTTACAACAATGTTTTAATATATTTGCAGGTACACAAGTTTCGGTTCCTGTGTTTTAATCAAGAACCATAAGATGGTAAGGATTGTTAAATAGATTTTGTACTGAGTCTGTAGGAGACTTTCGATTGAATTTTTTTATTTTACTATCTGTGACAATAGTAAGTTTAACTAGTATGTTATCTTGAACGATGATTCAAACAGCGACATCAGAGTGTTTCCGCAGTTCTTTTACATTCTGAGGTTTTTCTTCCAATTCTTAGATCATATCTGTGGTCCTCATGTACATTGTTTTCAGATGTGTCTTTAACATTTACCCTTTTACCGTCAACATGTATTGTAGTTGTTGTTTAATATACTCTCTCACAGAATTGGAAAAGCACCTAGACAAAAATTATTTAACAATATCTCTTGATGGTTTGTAGCAATCAAATACTCAAATTTACAAATCTACGTACTTTTTGTGCTGCGATTACTACGGAGATGTATTAAGCGCATACGTCAGCATACGCTTACAATGTTAACACTACCTTAGAACAGACGTAAGCTAATACAAAAAATGCACGGTAAATACTAACGTACTTCGAAATTTTTGTTTTTATGTAAAATAGGAATCATTCCTTTTTGCCTGAAGTTGAGATGGTAAATGCGTTGGAGGTGCAATATAAGTGCACGTAGACGTTGGTAGATGCAGTGATAGGGTGTATTATGTAAGGTTTATTCACAGCAGGTAAGGCTAGATACTTAGTTCTTACGTGTTTGGATTCAATCTGGGACATACCAAGAGCTGAGGCCCGACAATGGTCAAAAATGGAAACGACTCGCCACTCTTAACAGAATTATAATACTTTATGATTTGTGAAAATCCAGAGTATTTCTGTTTTATTTCTTTATGGTAAAGAGTTACGTGGTAATTAAAATAGTGCCATGTGATTGATGTTGTAAGCCAGTCACAACTTTGACTAACTGATTGAAAATAATAAGTTGTACTAGCAACTACCATTTGTAGCAACATGAACAATCTTTTTTCTACTTGAAAATCAACCTTGAATTTACTTTTTAAGGTTGAATTTCGAGCCAAAGATACATTTCAATTTTGTCACAAATTACACTATACACAGAAGTTATCATATTTGATCCGCTTAATTAGATTACGGCTTGTTCAAAATAATCACATGACACTATTTAAATTATCACATAACTCTCTATCAGAATAAAATATGTCAACAATAATCGAAATTTTTCTGAATAATAGGCTTTCTCAATTCTGGTAGGACTGATGGCTAGTTTAGATTTTCAACCTCCCTCGGGCCTCGAGGGCACCTCGTGTGGGTAAACACTTCGAATAGAATCTTTGGATATTCTAAGACATGCAATATTATTAAAAACAGTATTACGATTAACGTGGAAATTTGTTGCCACACTCGAGGGGTACTAATAAGTATTCGAACTTTTGTTGAGTATACATTTTTGTATCAGTTCAAGCCTCGTAAGTAAGGAGAAATAACAGATTCACTTTGACATTAGTAACATGGGCCACACAGACACACAGACACGTGCACGCGCGCTCACACATGTATACATAGACTGAAATGGAAATTTGTGTCCTTTTTAGTATTAAACTCGTGCATTGCATTGGAAAAAAATTAGTGACCTTCCAAGATCCAAAACGTCATATCGACAAAGAGTTGTGAGAATGACTGTTACATGGTAAGTATGTGATATTTATCATTCGAAGTTAAGAAAATCATTACACTGATACATTTTCTACTTATATTGAACAATATATTATCCCTGGCTAGTCCAAGCTACACAAGTGTTTCTAACGAAAGTAAATTGAATATGAAACGGGAAAATAACTTTGCCAATAGTAGTTTGACAGCTTTAAATTTTAGTAAGCTTAATCCAGTATATCTAATTCCTAACGATAGTAAGAGTTTGAGTAATTCTTTAATACACTATAGCAATAATTAACAAGGGAAGAATTGAAGTATAAATGTACATGTGTCAGTATATTAAAAAGTAGGGTTCGTATCTTATCGAGAATGAGTATTATATTGTGTTGTTTTGTTATTACAAAGAAATGTTTATGGGGTTTTTAGTTTTCTTTCAGACTTATACTGCCGAAAAAACCTTTTTTCGGATTGAATCAAACGCAAGCAGATGCTTAAGAAGTATTGAAAATGATTTATCATAGTTTTTCAAGAATAACATACGTCTACAAATCGCCCGATAAAAATTTAAAGCTATTAATACAGCTATAAATAAAAGGTAAAAATTCAGCTGTATGCATGTATTTATTTAGCTGTATCGAAGAGACTTTGTAGCTGTATTTTACTTTTATTTATCTTTAGCTGAAATTATAACTGTCTGCAGAGTGCACAAACATGTACCATAATATTTCGAACTAATAGAGCAGCTGTAAAATACAGCTGTAAATTCACTTAAGTACACGTAAACGAACACATGCATAAAGATAAGTTTTATTACGAAATCTGAAATACTACCCTAGTAGTATCTAACTGTATCTTTGATTTGTTAGACGAACTGATTACGAAACGATCATATATTTGATGATAGCAGTGACGGTAATATGACTAGCAGTGAAGAAAATTATCTCTTATGCATAAATACTACTGACAACATGAAGGACTGAATTTTCTTCTTTTATTGTAAGTTAATCCGAAGTAATGCGGGGAGAAATTAAATTTTTGGTTATTCAGAAGCTATCGCAGACCGCAACTAAAAATTTATAATTGATAATTTTTTATCGATATAATTGTACCCGATATCGAATATTATCATTTAACAGAAACCAACACGTACAGTTTCATGCAGTGTGTTGTAAATGTGGAAAATATATAAGACAGTTTAATGAAAATAAAAGAAAGCTTACACGTACAGCATGTAATACCAGGACTAAAAAAAAAGATCTAACGTACACTGACGATTTTGTTATTGAAGAGAAAGCAAAAGAAATGTCTTTGTTGATCTAACAAAATAATAAGTATTTTTAAAATTTAAACAATAACCTAAATAATAGTAACATAATCAAAGAGCTTACAAACGGAATGTACACAAAAAATGTGTGTAATCTATCACACGAAGAAAAAAGTAACTTCGTGTCTGCTACTATTAATAGTAATAAATCTTTTTTTTTATCCGTTTCCATTTTTTTCTGGCCAAAAGATCATACAATGAAAGAACTAAAAAATCAATTGTTTTTGGACTTTAGTTTAGAAACGGAAAGCCAGATATGGATATACTTTTAGAGGCTTTTCCAAAATTTTAGCATTATGCGCATTGTGCGCATAACCTATTAACGGATTCGTTATTAAGTCAGAAAAATTGTATTCACAAGGTACCATGACGAGCAACGTTTACCAACTCTTACATTTGACGTGAAGCCTAGCGAACTGGTGACCACAGTTAACTCATTCTGGTTATTGTTTGAATAGTGGAAACGGTAATATTGTTTGAATGGTGCATGAGGCAAAAGGTGTAAGACTTCAAATTAGTAAAGTCATTTTGGTGTATCAGTGCACGTTGCAAGAATCTGAAAAATAGGAAAAGCCCGAGTCGTCTGTTTTGGATTACGTATTTTATTTCGAACAAAAACATACGAAACGCAGTTTGAAAGTGACTAATGCCTAATGTTTTAGAAAACATTGTCCAACAGAAGCCGTCATCATTAAAAAGCTTTCTTCGTCCTTACGTACTCAAACGTACAAAAAAGGTCTAAAATAGTTGATTATTCACTTTGTGTTATACAAGCAGATTCTGATCAGACAACTCTTTTGTGACAACCGCAGATAAATATTACGTAAAACTAATTAGATCCATAGTGAATTCTCTTAAATCGTTAGAATGTACGCTTTCTTATTTCGTAAAAGTTTAACAAGACAATAATCCATCGAAGAGACTTATCAGCGTGTCTAACGTTTTAACACCGATTGACCCAAACCGTATACACAAAATTTGTGTGCGTCGTACTTTAGATGTTATTGATGCTGAATTAAAATGTGTTGTTACCAACTGGTGTAATGTTTAAATTATTCTTACTGGTAATTTTTACTGTTAGTAAATATTCCGTAAGATAAAAAACTTATATAGTATTAATACGTTAAATTTTTTTTGTGCTCATAAAGTTGTGTGCAAGTAGCTGTTTTTGTACTGTTAATGTAAATAAACAGCGTAATATACAGTAAGAAAATAATTCAATGAAACGTACTTTTGTATTTATTTTTAGCCTTAAATTATGACCCTTTTCAGTATTTCCAACTTATCAATTGTTCCTGTTTTTATCTATACCCATTTAAGTTGTACTTAGAAACAAACGGTTACGTACGATTATTTTTTAGTGCTCAACGAGCGAGAATATAAAAAATTTTATAGGTTCTTAGTATAAAAACTACGGTCATAACGATTGGACTAATATTTTTATCATTTTTTTTGGTAAAATTTTATGGCCACATTTAGTTGGCATATTTTTTGGCAATGTTTTATGGCCAATCTTTTCGGTCATATTTTTAGGCTATAGCATGCACCATGAATTATGTCCATTAAAGTTGGACATAAATTATTGGTAAAATTCTGGGAAAAAATAATGGCCAAAAATGCAGCCATACACTTTTACTAGCAATCTTACGAGGACTCTATTCTCCTTGAGTGTTATATTAATTACTGCTTTTAATGACAACACTAGCGTTACACTGATGCTGGCAACAGCAGTCTAGGAACGCTGCTACTGTGTACAAGTTCATAGTGTTGAATCATAAATTATTTAAGTATATTGTTAGCACATAAGAAACGTAACAATAAGAACTTTTTTAAAATGGAACAGACGTTTAAGAAATTATTATATAATATTTAAATGTTAAATATTTTTAAAAGACCAAAATGAGAAAATTAACACCAATAAAACAACATATCAACAGAAACCTGGTAGGTTTAAGTTAAAGATTCTAAACCTCACTCTTACATATAGTATAATATAGAGCTGTTTGTTACATTTAAGGTCACTGAACGAAATGATAACTATTTCCTTAAATTAAATTTTTATAAAGCACTTTAATCAAATCCTTCTGTTAATCTATAAAAAACCTTAAGAATTTGGTAAGATGACTTAATAGTCACTAATATTTTAGAGTTTGCTTACATCAGCGAAGGTAATAGAATACACTGGGCACTGACACACCACTGATATGAAGTAAAGCAGCCAGGATCACACATCTGTAGAAATAAGTTACAGATTGAGAATCGCAAATTGCGTCAAAGAAAGGTCCATATAGCTTAGCATAATCCAAAAAGGTAAAGTTTCATGTATGAACAAAGTATCTTTCGTTGTAGTTGACCGATTATGGTAGTTGTTTGTGAAGCTTGCTGGTGAATGATCACAGATCATGAGAGAAATTATTTGTCTGACTAACAAAATGGTTATAATTGTATGTATGTTGATAATTTAACTCTGTTGACTGGAGGTTTTTAAGGGTGCGAAATATGAATCTGATGTCAGATTTTAGAAATTGTGACATATTTCAAATAGCTGATAAGATTTTTTTTTAAATTAAAATCATTGTACAAATTATTATGGAACCGTTATAATAATATGAGATTTGACATATTGTTCTTACTTACATAATTAATTAGCAATTTTGAGTTAAAAACAGAGTAAGTATTAGAAATACATTCAAAAGGTTTGTATCCGTTAGAAAAATTTTAACTGGAAACCTGCTAGTAAATGACTGAAATAAACAATATTCATTTTTAGTTATATTATTTTTAATAAATGAAAAAAGAGCGTATGGGTTCATGGGAACACTGAATAAGTATACACACTAGTCTTTTTTATGTTATTTATACAAGCCTACGCAATGTATTACTATGCATTTTGATCTGCTAAGTCCAAATTTGAGTAAACAATGGACCCTTTACCTTTTAATTTTTAGAACAAGACAAAAAACTCTATTCTCAGTAAAAATAATTTTTTTCGCATATTTTTATGTACAACATTTTCCAACAAATTAAATATTATAAATCCAGATTAAAATTAAGAGACAACAAATATGCAAGGAAACTAAAATCACGTACATTCTTAAGTTTTTTAAATAAATATATGTGAACAAACATTTTGCGTCATCGTAATCATTTTTTATCTTCGTAGTCATCAGTTAAGGTTGCTTCGTTGATTCTAGAACCAAACTTCAATCTATTGACTCTTCTAAGAAGACAATAAAAAATGTGATAATGATTATCAGTTGATTATTATCTGACGTTGATCAATCCAAAAGGGTTATGAGTACATACTGAAACCAAATTAAGATCAGTATTTATTCAAAAATATATGGAAGCGTAGTTTAGTGTAATAAAAATAATAGAATGTTTTGTTAAACTGTAATGCTTGGACGAGGAATAAATATATTTGAGTTTTAACCAACTGCAGCATCATAGACATCTTCTGGAATGCACGTGAAATAATTCTGCCCCATTGGTGTCATCATCTTGAGCTCCTCAACTCCAATAATCACTTTCGTCAGTATTCTCGACAAATCAACAAAACATTTTACTTCTTTTTTTACTGTTTTTAATCTTTTCTTTATTACATACTCATTATGCTCGCAATGCAGTATCAACCGGTATTAAAAAATTGTTATTAAAGACTTAGTTCTTGGCTTGCATTACTCATTGAGATTTCTTTCCTTAAAACGAGAACAGTTCTAAATTAAGTTATTTTATCTTATTCTGACTGGTTTAAACCAAGATCATGTGGTTATAAGTACCGTTAGTTTCAATAAAAATAAAAATGTAAATTAGAAATTACGGTAACGACACTACAAGTTGTAGGTTACATACGTTACATATCATTTTTCAACTAGATAATATACTGTGGAGAGGAATAAGTATAATGGACCAGTCAATACTTTGTACATTAAAATACTACGTATAAAATAATATGCGTCTTTGGAAAACATATTTAATAAGTGCAACTTGGTCCATCTAGTATACCTGTTTATAATAATAGATTAAGAATTTATTCATTACTAAGGAAAAAGATTTGATATTAGGATTACTTGAATAAACCAGAGTATGTACCTTAACAACGACAAAAATAGTAGCAAAAACATATTAGAAAAATTTTTTATCTTCATGTTAAGTACCATTTAGTTGTAAAATAAGAAAATTTAAAAACATTTAATCAAGCAATAATTAAAAAAATTCGCAAAGACTTGAATAGTGAAAAACGCATCAGTAACATTACGACTCGAGCTTACACCAGGTACATGAACGGTACTACCCTAATTTAATCACCAAAATTCGTCTTAAATATTATAGAAGAAAAAAGTTCAAGTGTATGACATTAGAAAATCAGTCTCCTACATTTCGTAACGCACAATATTAAGTGACAAGTGGTATCAGCCCTCCCCTTCAATCTTATGCAGCCAGGAGATATGTAAAAAAAATTACTTTTTTGTCCACTTGTCTTAAACCTTGGACATCCCATTTTTCATTCGTTGTTGCATGAGTTATTAAGAAATTATAAATATCAGAGTGATACAAATACATAAATGAAAAATAACGAACTACCTTTGCCACTCTTATTTAACGAAATAATTTCATCTGTTGCATCAGCATTGAATTCTGACGCATTGATTTCAGGAGCTTATTTAAAATTGAACAATAATATGGGAACGTTACTTATTTGGAAAACATAAGAATGCAAAAAAAATATTTACTTGGGGTTAGTTGGTCAGCTACAACTACTTTAGACGAGCATCTCTCATTCGAGGACATAAAACCCATAAAAAAAATACAGCCAACACAATGTAATATATTGAAAAGAAATACAATATTTGACTGTATAATTCTCTATTTCCAATTATAATAAAGCCGTCACAATAAATTACAAATGCAGTGAATCATTACGTATTTGGTAAGTTTTTTTTTAAAAACAGCTTTGGATTAATACACGCTTCATTCTCTAGAACGACAAGGTCATCCAAATTAGACTTATTATCTATTAAACAAATAAGAGAAAAATATTTACGATGTCCACCCATCTTGAAGGGAAAAGAGTAGAGAGTAAATAGCTTATTCTGCTGTGAAAAGGTCGCCTATCCCCTTTACGAGCATCATTGCATGGTAAAAAAGGAAGTATAAGAATTCACAGTGGTACTAGCTTAAAAAAGTCCCACTGCCCAGGAATCGATCAGTGGTCTCCCATGTGTCGACCCGTAACATAACCGACCAATTCACCACGTGCTGTGAGTACATTCATATGTATATAAGAACAGAAAGCACAATGAGCAATAACCTGTGACTGAGTGTTTGTTAAATTGCGTATTTATGTGATTTTTTAAATCATGCAAACGAGTATCTGTTGGGTAGCGAACGCGCTGATTGTGCAAAGAAAACGTTAATGCTTGCGTACGCTGACATCAGAGAATTCCATAGCACCTACTAGATACGTTTAATTACACTAATGAACGTACGCAAAACTATATCCAATGTTATGTCTTATGTAGCACATTTGTGTACACAAGTGATTTACCTCTGGTAATCCTTAGACGCTCTTAATTGACGTTAAGTTGAGGAAAATATAATAAAAATTTCTTGACTATATTTTAAGTTTGAATTGGTACCGGATAAAAGAAAGTATGTGCAGTGAAATACAAAAAAATGTGCATGCCAATTTAGTCGTACGAAGTTAAGAGATTTGCAAAATATTGTTAATATAGAAAGTTCGACACTATAGAAAGAAGAACCTATGGAATCTACCGCTTATCACCAGCAATGCAACGAGATACCACTTTTTCGATTTAGCTGATGTTGTGGCTTCTTATATTCACACTTTTGTTGATGTCATCACACTAGATGACTTTCTCTAGGTCTCCCAACCAATGGACTAGCAAAAGTATCCTAAACATTTTTTAATCTGGCTTGCAAATATTTCCAGTGATTTAATTTATATGTTATTTGTGTGGTTGCAGTTTGCAGATATTGTAAGCTATCAACTGACAATATAAAAAAACATTTGACTGCTATGGCAATCAAGGTCTATATTAAATTATTCCAAAAAGGGAGTTTAATTATAAGAAAATCAGAATTACCTCATATATATCCGATAAGCTGATAAATGTAATTTCTCTAGTTGTAAGCTACAATATTGTTGTTTTAATACAACATTCCTCAAAGGTGGTAAAATTTTTTGGTAAAAGACCAAAGTTGGATTAAAACAATGAATAATTGCTTCAGAAAATCATGCACTTATGTTACATCACATGGAAATATTGGCATAGATGAAAATTAACATAGATTAAGTTTTAACAGTAATATGATTTAGGCTTTCAGTACTAAACTGTTTTTCTTTGATTCGATTTGCACTAGTCAATTTTTTTCAATCAAAAATATTCTGCATGTTTTTTAGTTTGCTTTCAATTGATTAACAAAAAATGTTAACTCACTATGGACTAGCTGCACCTGTAGTACGCGTTATAATAGTATTTATATAAGTATAATTCCAATACTTAATTATTCAATGTAGTATATTCTTTAATTTAAGAGCTCTTCAAGCTCAGGTGGAGCACAGAGTAGTCACAACATGAAGATTAGGGTGATGGTGATGATAATGATAATGATGATAATGATGATAATGATGATAATGATGATAATGATGGTAATGATGATGATCATGATGTAATGATGATGACGATGACAATGATGATGATGTTGATAATGGTGATAATAATGATGATGATAATAATAATAAAGACGACTTTGATTTTACACTTTTCCTTGAATTAAACTTCAAAAAAGTTAATAACTTTTCCAAGTGCCTACGCAAGTATTGCTATAGCACGCCTATATTTATGACAGAAACATGGGTGCGTGACATCTACCAGTCAAAGACTAAGTAGTAGACAATCTGCTTACTGACTTAGCTTCTCCACTGCTGGTTAACGCAACTCCTTATGAGTCCTCGTGCTATGATAAAAAGTGTTCGTGAGTGGGTAAACATATCTTAATTTTTAATACTTGTAGTTTAAAAACTACTGGAAAGAAAATTATACAGCAAATACCGTTAGATTTAAAATAATATGCTCAATAGACTGTATAACGCTGTTGAAGCACTAATTAATAACTATGTTACTTTAACTTTCAGTATTAAAAATTGATGAAAAGTAACACCTATAGTATCTTGGTTGTATCTTTATCTAGAAAACACTTACTGAGGTGGTACTGTTATCGTTTTTTTTCTGCAACTCCTGAACACGGCGTTCATACAGCTTTTTCTGGGCCCAAGATACCTGGGGGACGCTCGCTTACGTGGTATTCGTGTTTGGCTCCCTTAAGAACCTCTGAGTAAGCACGGATATCATTTATTTTCTTGCAACTCCTGAGGATGACACTTGTAGGGTCTACCCTGAGTCCTAGGTATCTGGGGAAGGGTTGCTGACATGGTATTTGTAACTAGCTCCTAATAAGCCTCCAAGAAACCAATATGAGTTGTTTTCACAATATTTGCTCTCCCTCTCTAAAAATTGTGAAGCTGTTGTTTGAGCATTCCTCTTTGAATTCCTAAAACTTTTATTTGTTATAAAAATTACAAGTTTAAGATAAATGCTCTCAACTCCTAACTTTTTCTTCTATATGGAAAAGAAAATTGGAACAAAATAGCACTAGCTTTTAGATTAAAGCAAAGAGATTAAATTTAAAAAGAATTTAATTAACAACCAAGTTATGTATAATCCTATAATTAATTTAGTTTACTAAAGCCAGAAATAATTGTTTTTTACATAAAACGTAAATTATAAGGTTTCAAATTTGTATTAACAGGGTTTTAATAAATAATTCATAGATTTTTTTAAGCTCAGTAACTTGTATGACCGTTGGTTATTCGCTGCTTGCATGCACGCAGTCACAAGAACTTACAAAATTGACCACGATGCTGATTCTAATCTACACGAGAGTTCTCGTGCTGATGATAATAATTAGGTTGATGCCGTTAACGCTAGGGCACAAGTGAACAGTCTTTTTTTGCTTCTTCCTCTTTGATCCACTTCTTAGGTGAGTTTGCAGTGGCCTAGTTTGCTTACGCAGCTTAGTTGCCGATACAAGTCTTACATTTATTTGAAGTATACGCTCCCAACAAGCAGCTAAATAACTTAGTTAAGTCCTACATTTCCTTATAGATCTAACTAAAGTCTCTCTTTCTCTCTAACCTTAACCGGTAGTTTAGAGTACTTGATGAAAGAGAAAAGACGAACACTGGTAAGTACAAGGATCTTTATACTCTTGCATTCAAGGAGAAAAAGTAAGGTTGGGGATACAAATGACAAATCAGAGCTTACTTTTATTCCTCTTATCTGACACGAGCACAGTTGCGGAAAAATAGTTATACAGTTACTGTTAGTTGAAACTGCCAATCACTCAGATCTTACATTAGGTACAAGATTCTGTCAAAGTTATGTACGATGTTTCTTGTGGATATACACAGCAAATAATGTTGAAATCGTTGATTATTTACATTCTTAGTTGAAAAAGTGCAAGGTAATGTTGTAGTTTGAGCACTTTAAAAGACTGTTTGGAGATCACACGCACAATTTGAGTTTTGCAAGGGTAACTCATTTTGAAAAAAGTAATTTATACGTCACGTAATTGCAAAAGTACGCATACATCTCGTTGTTCAAGGATCACTAAGCGTTTGCTTCTTATAATTTTAAAACGAAACTGTATGTTTCAAACTAATAAATATTAAGTATATGTCATAGAATGTCACACACCAACATAGATATGACTACCAACAGACGATCTTAAAAACTTGACTTAAAAAAGATAACTGAAGAATCTTTGGAAAACTTGAATGATAACAGTACGACCTTATTGATATATAATAAAAACTGAATAAACAAATAAAAGTGCTGCTTCTGTATTATTGCTGCTTTTGATTTTTTAAAACAATAAATCCATACAAAAAACAATAGTAAAATGTGTATGTAAGTCTTAGCGATAGTAGGCAGCACTCATCATTTTTCAAGTAGGACAAAGCTAATCAACAATGTTATTACTACTAGACATTGTCTTACGTATAAAAGAAACAATGTAGTGCATTTTATTCGTAAAAAGTGCCAGGTAGTCACATATGTCTTAAGACTGTTAAGAGTGACAGGGTCACTGGACTTTAATTATTTAAAATTAAAAAAACTAAAAGTATGCCAAATATTAGTAAGACTTTACAATGCACACTACTATTATCAAAAATAATTAGTATAACCTCCACTGATCAGAAAGCCATTGAGAGTTTGAACCTGGACAAATAACTGAAATATAATTAGTAAAATCTTACAATACACCTACACAAGTAACCGTCTGTTACTAGAAGCTTGATTTCTGAAAAATTCAGGAGCGTACTAAAACAATACATATGTTATATGTCGGTTCTGTTAGAAGGCACAAGTAAATAAATCAAACTTACTAGTAAATAAGAGGACGATTTACTCATCCTGGAATAAGAAGTAATAGTAGAAATTATATTTGTTACGGTAGCAAATGTCGAGAAAAAAAAATTAAACAAATAAAAGTAAGAGAAACTCCGGTACTTACAGACACACCTATCGTAGCCTTTGATAAAGTTTTGGTTAATACTGTTGGTAAATGGAGAATGATGCCAAATGACAATTGTCACTTATTAACAATATAGTGTTATTTAACTAAGTACATTGTCAGTCCCTATACTAGAATTTAGGTAAAGCACGCTTGTCAATGTACTTGTAAGAAATCTAATATTAGTTTACGGTGTGCCAAAAATACTAATAGATACACATACTACCTTTGTGTCTAACCCGTTAGAATAACTCATGAGAGTTCTGATAACAAACCATTCAACGACTTTCCTATATAATCACCAAATAAATAGATCCCTAGAGATGCGTCAGACTATTTCAGCCGACTTTATACAAATTTACTCAGAAACTTATGATGACTGGGATGATTGGGCAACTTTTTCATGTAACATTAGTGTAAGTGCAGCAACAAGTTTTACTCCCTATAAACTAGTATTTGAAAAGTAACAAGATTACGTTTTAGGGTACCTAAGAATGAAAGGTTATTAGCGAACGCATTATATTTACAAGATATAATAAAACAATGTTAGCAATGCAAATTGTGGCAGGAAACTAACAAATAAAATGTAAAATGCAAGCAAAACTAACATACAATAAAAAGATAAACTCTTAAATCAGTGAACCAAGAGATTACGTACGGGTAAAGTAGAAAGTGCATACCCGTAAGTTTAATTATTATTATAATCGACCCTGAAAGTAAAAACAGTTTTAGAAGAAAATAACGTAATACTTAAAAAATACAATGATCAAATCATATGAAAACACACAGGTCAGTCGAAACTGAATACTTGATAGTATCCTCGTGAATATAAAATTCTACATGTCTCTAAGAGAGGACACAGCTTGTGTTGATTTTATTTACGATTTTGATAATAGAAGTGCCTAAATACTGTGCATATTTTAAATGTGACAATCATGACAACCTTAGTATAAAATCACTGGAAGTGCATCTTGGGATATATAATAAACAAATCAGTACTACAGAAATAAAAAGAGCTAACAAAACTATAGTAATCTACCTTGATATTATTAAGTTAATACCTAAACAATCACCCTGTTCAGAAATTAATGGAACCTTCTGATATTGCATAGTTTAAGTTTGTTGTATAATTAAATAAATAAAAAAGGCATCAATTAACAGTATGCAATAAATTAACAACATGTTAACTGCATAACACTATAAAACACCACAAGTATATTATAAAACAAATTGCTGATATGCTAACTTCCAGAAAAGACTTCGTCGTTGACAGATATATAATTTATTTATCACATTACTTTTTAGGAATAAAAGCCTTTTTTAAGTAATATTATTCGTTTCCAACAATATATAATAACCATGATGCATAATCTCCTACGAAGAGGCTATCCACATCCCAAGTTATTCTCTCTGAAGATGTTTTTAACCGTAACCCAAGATGTAAGGAGCCTGGCAGAAAACCTAGATTTTGAAGCATCAATGGAGAATCTTTATGCTGGAAAAATAAGCACTCTGAGTTAATTCAATGTATTATAATAGAACCATGATAATGTTGCACTCACGATTTGTAGATCAAACAACTTATTATTTTTATAGACGACCATCTGTCATGATACCTTAACTGAGACAAAATGTATCTTTCATCTTATCACATAAAATTATCGTAACCTCAGTAGCAGCAAACCATAAATTGTATTATTACTTAAACGAAGTTTTATTTATTTTATGTAATAAAACAGTGTATGCATATAATCGTGCTTAGCTATGGAACCATTAAAAGAACCCCATTTAGGGAACATATATGAAGTTCCGATGCTCTAAACATCTCAAACAGAAGTATTTCAATACTCTGAGATTATATTTACACAAAAAACTAAAAGTTTCACTTATGAGCTGATAATGAATAGCTTTTTTTTAAACATTATAAAGAGTAGTTGAGTATTATCCATCCCAGAAATCAAGATAGTCGAAAAAGAGTTAAAGATATAGTTCTTTTACAAATAATTGATAGCTGTACGGGAACAATATACAAACAAGCCTTTACTAGTTAACGTACCGTTATTACTTGGATACAGTATACCTATTACGTAGCAGCTAATCGGTACTTGACTGTATCACATATTTAAGAGACGCCAATGCCTATTCTGATGCCATAAGGTTGATTTGAGAACTAATTTTCAATAAATAAGCGAAAACAGATGAGCAACAAAATGTACATAGCATAATGAACTCAATGCAAATAATTTAAACACACAAATCTGAAGGAAAACAAAGTTCTTTTTTTATCATTATACATAATATTACTGAAGCTCTTGTTGTTATTATTATTGTCATTATTATTATTATTGTCATTATTTCTATTATTATTATTATAATTATTATTATTATTATTATTATAATTATTATTTTAGAAGTCATAGTCATGAACAAGACAAGATGTTGTTGAACGAGAAATACGTGTAAAATGTGGGAAAAACCAAAAATTTTCAAATCATTCAGAACTGGACTTAGTTAAACTTATAAAGCCACGAAGCTTATAACTTCCACACCATACACTGTTGGAGTTGGAAACATACTTATAGATTAAGAGTAGTTTAATGCTACTCTTTCTTTAAGGCTTTATGATGATCTTTTACTCTGACATTAAAATAACAGTAAAGACCAAATATGACATATACCATCCTTTACATAAAGTTATTAAACAATTAAAGAACAAAGGAAACATTTAAAAAATGCCTATACTCTTTGATTTTTATAGTTACACTCAACTATTTATAACTACTATTTGCGCTAGTGACTCTAGAAAAAGCTGATAAATTAGTATATATCAAATATTAACCCGAAATAACTACGCATTTTTTACCGTGGGATACAGATGCAAAGAAAAGACAAGAAAAGACACTTCTTGAGTTACTTTTCTTGACATAAAATACTAAAGTATTGCTTTGCTATTAGATATCGACGAGGACGACATAAACAAATGTGTATACAATACAAGAACTCTGTGAGTGTGATTTTTGCGTTGCAGAATAATATACTTAAGTTTCATATAAAATACACTGAAACCATTAAAAAAATTTTAAAATACCATACAAAAACGAAAATAACTTATAGTTCTAGTCAACAAAAAGTTGAGTCAATGACATATAAGAGACACGTTATCACATAAATAATATAACGACGTATACGAATATTAGAAATAACGTCAACTTTTGACAAAACTATCAAGAGAAAGTCAACAGTAGCATAAAATGAGCCCGATAGCAGAATCTTTTCGTTTTTTAACCTACAGCAAAATTTTTAATACATAACCCTTAGTCTTATGTGGTAACCGTAACAGTTAAAAGTATTTAGCATATCTCAAGTACATAAAAGCATGATAATCAATATTCTTACTATGTGCAATATATTTTTTTCAAGAAATCACTCAATTCAGAGTATATATTCATATAAGTATAAAAATAAAAGATACATACCTTTGTCTAGTTATGATCGTTAAAATAAAAAGAGTGGAAACAAATTTAAAAAAATAGTAATTAGAAAAGGGAGTAAAGTGTTACATGAACCATATAGATTAATAGTATTTTAAAATATTTGTCTTATTGTAATTGCTTTAAGCATTTTTATTAACAGTTAAAGCTTAAGTTATACACATCGTAGATCTTAATTAAACGTATTCATTCGTAAAAACTATGTATTTCTATCTAAAACCCCTTATGCATGCCTATCATTATTCTTTTAATAAATAATTTACAAATCTTTACAATTTTTAACAGCACAAAGTACAGAATATCTGTTTATGTATGTACATACATGTATTAATCCGTTATCAGAATACGAATTATATTAACGCTTACAGATAACATGGAATAATAAAAATAATGGACACCATCGTCTGGATGACCTAAGTCTTGACGAATCTCTAAATCTAGTTTGGAAAATTTTCCCCTCTCAATTAAAATTTAGTTATAACAAATTTTTGTTTAAGTTTTTAAGGTACTAGCTCTTTACGACTTGTCATAAAAGAAAGAATACTTGTTATAAGTGTAAAACAATTTTTAAAAAAATATGAAATGGCTTATCAATATAAACTCTCTAACAATAAAAGATGAAAAGTGAGAAACCTCTTAGTCAAGTGATTAGGGCCCAATGGAAGCTATGTAAAGTGGCTAGGAGTTAAGGAAAATTTAAAGAAAACTGTTCAAGGCAGCAAGGTATGAAGAGAAAGCTTCAGAAAATGTTGTACAATAATAGTATGTTTAATTTCTTGAAAAATAAAAAAATTAAGAACCATTTTCAGCAATCTTTACAGTAGACGTTAAGTGAAGCAAGTTTTTTTTTGAAATAACGAAGCTAATGCCATATGACTACACTTCATTAACAAGTGAAAAATTTAATCTTTTGTATGACTTATTTTTTTTTATTCCAAAAATAATTCTAGAATTTATTGGTAAAACCTTAATAGACTTATGTCGTCAGTAGTAACAGAAGGATATTAAATGTTTGTTTGATCCAATTATGTTAATCCTTTCAGATTTACGCGCATACCAAGAATAATTAATTTAATATAGTATGAAACTCGACAAATTATATAAATAATTAGAATTTAGTTTTATTTATGCAGCTAGTTTGAACAACAGACCTGTGTTATGTGAAATTGATAAATATGTCCTTGAAAATTGTTCATTACTTCAAATAGACGCGTCCCTTCATTTTAGTACAGACAACAGCTATTTTGAAACAATTGTGGACCTTGCATTGTGAAAATAGACACTTTTCAAGAAAATAACTTTATTGTCTTACTATTTCTTCGCATTTCTAACTTGATTTTATTTTTGAATGACTGCACTAAAAAATTCACAAAAATTTAGAGTAACACTAACGTTTCTTGAATATGTTGAGATCATGATTATACTTATAAAAACAAGTAACAAAATAGCAAACTGACAAGTAAACAGATTATTTGTCCTGGAACGTAAATTAAACTAAATATGGTAAGTTACATGTGGATTTTAAAGGATGAGCTTTTATAAAAAGTCACTACACCTTTTTTTTTATTAAATTTTGGTCAATTAGTAATGTAACATATTCTTTAAATTAATATATTTGCAAGTTGGTAAAAAAAAAAGTTCTTCTACAAGTTGTATACAAATTCTTAGTTACTAAAAAATAAGTTTTAGTGCATGAAAATTATTAATTTTTTAAAGTCAAAAAATGTGAAGCTCTAAGTTTCTCTTAATTTATAAAAGTATTAAATGTACTTATGGGTAGAAGACCTTGGCTCATTTCTGAATTGTTCATGACGCATTGTGTCACAACTCAAGAGTGAATTTTAAGGTAACATAGTAATGTTAGCTTATATGTCGAGTAACACTAATCGTATTTTTTTAACGTGCTTGGTTTGCTTTTGAAACATTTACACAAGCATTAAGTTAAAATATGTGCTAACGTTATTTGGATTAAAAAGTACAGTAAGCACTTATATAAATTCACTCTGAAACTCGTGTGTACTACAAAACAAATGGCAAACCTTAAAAAATATGTATTGGGACTTTTACACTACAGTTCGTGTGTCAATTATTAAAAATGATCTTTTAAATCATGTGGTAACCACTTGTTCTTGAAGAAACTAGTATTTTTTAGTAGTAATTGAACTTTTTTCTGGAGCAATAGCAGTTAAGATCACAAGCTCTACAATTTTTTTACTGTGTACTCAATGCTCTAATTTATAGATAAATATTTCTTTACCTAATGCACACATTTATCTTTTACTAATTCACTGACATATTTGAGTATAATGGTACGCCATATAATCTTACTTGTTACTAACGTTTATCTCATAGGTTTCATTTATTTTATTGTCGTAAAAAGAGCTACGAAATACAGTAAAATAATAACTTTACTTATTTTTTCAACTATCAACTCACCTCATAGCAAAAACTTATGTATTTCTAAGTTTTTTATGTAATTGTATCTACCAATAAAAAATGTTTTTCATAACGCAATGACTTTTTTCAATAAAAAATGTTTTCTTATAACTTAATTAAATATTTTCTTATAAAACTTAAAACTAAAACTTTTAAAAACAATCTTAACAACTTTCTGACAACTACTCAGATAAAAGTTCTTTGTATTTAATAACTTTTAAGCATTGACGCTCACTGGAGCAACATTTCTGTGGCCGTAGTAATTGTAAAAGCAAATCCGCACAACGCTATAAAAAAAGGAAAAACACTATATTAGTGGAGATGTAAAGTGGTCGGTGATCTGTTGATTGTATTATTTGCTAACAACTTTGGAGTAATATTTATGTTAAATATTTTGACTCAATTAAATAGCGTTATACTTCTAGAAAATGATTGGAAATTTTCCAACAGTATTGTTATAATAGCCGCTTTTTCTTTAAGTACCTCTAGCTACTATTACAGATTATTTTATTTACAGCATTCACATAAGATTTATATTTTCAGTAAATTTTTTGTGAAGAAACAATCAGTTTAAAAGAGTTCAACCTTAAATAAGGTAATGCTTGAAGAAGATTTTACTTATGTAAATGGATCGGACCTATGAATAAGCATGTATTAATTGAAGGGCTGAATCAGAAAATTTAATGTTCACTCGAGCTCTCATATACTGTCGCAAAAAGTATACAACCATACATACTTTCTCACTTCTGCCATTTTTCTGATTGCACTTCAAAATAAATTAAACAAAACCATAAATCTCATAAACTTCTAGCAAGAAGATTCTGTCTACGAAAAACACAAACAAGTATGCGTGAAGAANGTTTTTCATAACACAATGACTTTTTTAAATAAAATATACTTTCTTATAACTTAATTAAATATTTTCTAATAAAACTTTAAACTGAAACTTTCGAAAACAATCTTAACAACTTTCTGACAACTACTCAGATAACAGTTCTTTATATTTTATAACTTTTAGGCATTAACGTTCACTGGAGCAACATTTTTGTGGCCATAGTAATTGTAAAAAAAAACCCACACAGCGCTATAAAGAAAGGAAAAACACTATATTGGTGAAGATGTAAAGTGGTCGGTGATCTGTTGATTGTGTTATTTGCTAACGACTTCGGAAGAATATTTATGTAAAATATTTTGACTCAATTAAATAGCGTGATACTTCTCGAAAATGCTTGGAAATTTTCCAACAGGATTGTTATAATAGCCGCTTTTTTCCTTAAGTACCTCTAGCTACTATGACAGATTATTTTATTTACAGCAATCATATAAGATTTACATTTTCAGTAAATTTTTTATAAAGTAGTAATGAGTTTAAAAGAGTTCAACCTTAAACAAACTAATGCTTGAAGAAGATTTTACTTATGTAAATGGATCGGACCTATGAATAAGCATGTATTAATCAAAAAATTTAATGTTTACTTGAATTCTCATATACTGTCGCAAAAAGTAAACAACCAGACATACTTTCTTACTTCTGCCATTTTTCTGATTTCACTTAAAAATAAATAAAACAAAACGATAAATTTCAAAAACTTCTAGCAAGAAAACTCTGTCTACGAAAAAAACAAACGAGTATGCTTGAAGAAAATATTAATTTCTTATTTCAGTTGAATTATATGGCAAGCTGGCAATTTTCATGGTAAATTGTTTTACCAAGTAACATTTAAAACACCTAAAGGTCATAGTGACTTTTTTAACGTTGATATTATCCATTAAGTGTGCCTTTTGGTATCAAAATCACTTCAGAATAGCCCTGAATAACGAGTGTCTCAAATTATTTATGCTTTGATATGTCCTTAAAGTCATATCACATAGTCAAAAACAGCCTTTTAGATCCAAGGCTCTTTGACATCTCCTTATTGTCGTATCATTGGTTACAATTCTTTCATAAAAACATATTGAGGGCCATAACCTCTATATATTATCATTATGGCATTATTATCTGTAAAAGCTCTTTCGGAATCATTATGAAGTGAATCGACATAATTATAATGTTTACTTACCAATTGCCCTTGCCTTTAGCGCACGTTCTGCAATAGAGCTTCGTTACAAGCAATGTTTTTTTCGCTGCATATCTTTTCTCTAAGCTTACGAAAATACGCTTTATGACATTAACACTCTCTACGTATTTAAAGTGACCTTTTTAAATATGTTTAGTTGAGTAGCAAATGGTGTTTGTGGCTGTACAGAAAACTTTTTCGCAGTCCTTGAGGCTATTCTATTATTTAAAATAAATATCGATGAAACACTTGCTCCTTCGTAAAAAAAAAATTACAACTTTAAATTTAAATGTAGAGCATCAATGTATTTTAATATAAATCTGAGAATTTCAATATTTTAACATTCTTTCGATAATTTGCTCAGGTTGATATAGCTTAAAAATTTATAAATATTTAACGATGATAAAAGTAAATATAGAGATTATATTAAATTAAAAATAAACGATACCAATACAAGTAGAAGAAAAACATAGAATTATATTGCACGGAGTGCGCACACAGCAATGAGTTTAACATTCAACGTAGATAATAAAACGCTTCACAACAAAACTGCAGAATTTGTAATCCTGCAAGACATTGATAAAAACATTAAGACAAGGTAAAGGTTACAACATAGGATAAAAAAACTACAAGGGCTTATAATACTAGGTTGTTTACCAAAGAAAAAATATTTGAAGACCATTAGTGTAGAATGCAATACACAAGTTATACACAAAAAATATTTTGGTGCAGTAGAGACAAACTAAAATTAACGAGCTTACCGAGAATAAGTTTAACGTCAAGTGAAAGATACTTATGTGTAGAAATTAAATTTTTAGTATCAAGCTCTCAATCGCCATTAGCCTCATAAACTGTTACATAAGTTATTTATGAGAATTTCTGCCTAAATTCAATCTTTTCTTGATCCAAGATTCTACCATTGTTAGTGTTAGAAAAGTGTTGAAATTTGGTTGAATGCAGGGGTATTTCTAATCTAAGATCTTATTTCTTAACTGAACTAACATGTTTAATTATTAAAACATTAAGTTGTTTATTGCTTTGACCAATATAACAAAGTCCAAGCAAACAGACTACAATATAAACGATACCACTAATTCACACCTTTGAATTTCTGTATTTGCCTTATTTAAAAGCTCAAAAAATGTGCTAACTTACAAGTACTGAAAAAAAAGCTTAATATTGAGCGTGAAAAATATTTTTTATAAGGTAATACTTTTATGGCAAAAATAAGGGAGATCTTCGCAGAAAAGTCTTGTGAGATCGAAAAAAATTCTTCCCACTAGTTTTTTAATTTCAGAACGTTTGACCATTATACGAAGCATACTTATCTTAGCTCTAATATACATTAGTACAAAAAACGACAAATAGGTATTTAAAGCTAAGAATCTTCTTACCTCTAAAACGCTTTCCGTTCCTAAACAAAAGTCACCAAGTCAAAGTACTATCAATCACGAAGAAATTGTAAAATTTTTTTGTGAGAATGGATCATGTAAGAAAAAGTTTTAACATCTGAAAGGGGCAGATAGTTTGCGATATAAGTAAATTGTACATTAAGCCTTAGGAACTCCGGTAATCAAGGTATATAAAAAGGAAATTGATTTATTATCTTCTTGTTTAAGTGTGTGCTACATAAATGGATTAAGGTTATTCAAGAAATATGACACGTATCTAATGTCATTATTATAATTAGTAANTCAAAAAATGTGCTAACTTACTAGTATTGAAAAAAAAAGTTTAATATTGTGTGTGGAAAATATTTTTCTGAAGTAATGCTTTTATAGCAAAAATATGGGAAACCTTAGCAGAAAAATCTTGTGAGTTAAAAAAAAATTCTACCCACTAGTTTTTTAATTTTAGAACGTTTGATCATTATACTAAGCACACTTATCTTATCTTATCTTATCTTAGCTCTAATAAACATGAGTACAAATAACGAGAAATAGGTATTTAAAGCTAACAATCTTCTAACCTCTAAAACGCTTTTCGTTCCTAAACAAGAGTCACCAAGTCGAAGTTTTGTATCAATCACGAAAAAATTGTAGATTTCTTTTGTACAAATGGATCATTTAAGAAAAAATTTTAACATCTGATAGAGGCAGATAGTTTGCGATATAAGTAAATTGTACATTAGGCCTTAGGAACTCTGGTAATCAAGGTATACAAAAAGGAAATTGATTTATCATCTAAAATGTGACACGCATCTAATGTCAATATTATAATTTTAAAAAAATTGTAATCGACATCTCTTACATAAATAAAAATAAACTGTCTACATCTTAAAATGATGGCAGACTCAAGTGACTCAAGTTCTATTTAAGCAATCCATAGGAAGCAAAAATCTGACATTGGTGTGCCGCAAGTCTGATGGTATGTTCTTTGATTAAACTTGAATTGATTAAATTTAATTAAAAAGTCAAAACCATCATAAAATTTGTTTCCTCTTAGGCCAAGAGATTTACAAGAGAATTAAGCTTCCTGCTAACACAAGCCCTTTTAAGTAAAAAAAGCAAATTAGTGTAAAGTGGCCCAACATTAAATAAAACCAAAGACAAAGCGGAAAATATAATAAGTTGATAAAGTCACGGATGTACTTTATAGTAGTTCTTGAATAAATACTTTGATCTGAAAAAAAATAAGTTAAAAATGGCACAGAATCACTTACCTCAGCCATATGTAGGTAATTTAAAGGAAAATACTATCAGACTTACAGACATACCACTTTTATGGACTCAGAAGGTACCATAAGCCTCGGACAAAGAGAAATTAGTTATTTTATGCAAGGCAGGCCCTGAAATTTTAGCGTCAAACATACCTCTATAATTCTAAACATTTAAGATTCTTTTAACAGACTTTATAAGAGATAAAAGAATCTTTTCGCTATTAATTTTATTCACTATTTAAAATAAGAAGGATCCCAGAAAACTGACTCCACCAAATTGAGAAAGTTAACTTTGCAATCTGTTAACACACGCGTAGCTTTAATAGCGTGTTTTTAAAAACCTCATTTTTCAATAGTAAGCAAATGCATCATAGCACAAAGTTAAGTAATGGAATTTTAAATACTTATATTATAAGTTCCTATAATTTTACAAAAACACTATCATGTAGGTTACTTTATGCTTTGATATGTCCTTAAAGTCATATCACATGGTCAAAAACGGCCTTTTAGATCCAAGGCTCTTTGACATCTCCTTATTGTCGTATCATTGGTTACAATTCTTTCATAAAAACATATTGAGGGCCATAACTTCTATATATTATCATTGTGGCATTATTATCTGTAAAAGCTCTTTCGGAATCATTATGAAGTGAATCGATATAATTATAACATTTACTTACCAATTGCCCTTGCCTTTGTCGCACGTTCTGCAATAGAGCTTAGTTACTAGCAATGTTTTTCCGCTGCATATATTTTCTCTAAGTTTACGAAAATACACTTTACGATTTTGAAAGTCCTAGCCACTTACTCTAAAATGTGTGGCACCTTACAAATTTTGAGGTATTGCTCTGTTCTAAGCATCCTTTCAGTGATCTTCAACCCAGCTTTTTCTATTTCTCAAATCTTGTACGTAGTCCTTAAGGGGATTATTTTTCCCATCAAATATGGGAATGGATTTAATTACATGTTGAAAGAAAGTATTTGAGTTAAGTGACTTTATTAGCACTTCAGCCCCTCATATGTCAGCTGCATTAAGATTATCTTCTTCATTCACCATTGTTGCCTTTTTATGATTATTTTCATTGTGGTGATCATTTTGTGTATTCTCTCCTACTCCTGCTATCAGATGAGTGTATGTAGTCTGATATGTAAGCCAACAGTTATTGAACGTAATTGTAGTATACTTTTACATTTAACTACAGATTTGTTACAGTCTACAAAGTTTTTTTCATTTCAAGCTAAAAGAAAGAATGAGTATGATACAGTGGCGTGGTGATTCTTATGTAAGTGGGCTAACGCTCTGCTACTGGTTTTTTTATTTGTCAAGTGATTATAAGCAATTATTAAACCATGCCTTTCGTTCAAAGTACAGGTTGAAGAAACTTGTTGAAAACCTCTACACTAATGGTGGGACTAGCAGACGGTGGGATCAGCAGACGGTCTCACTACTTGCTTGTAACATATGTATATTTGAAGAAAAAGGAAATGTTTTTGTGAAATGTACATATTGAAGTACTCTTTCTTTTTTTTTGGGGAGGAGGGGGGTTACTTTCCTAATTGATACCAAATAGCTTGTAACTATAGTTAATTTATGACTGTAATTTGAGGCGTGCAGTCCAGTTATAACTTCAGTACTTTATTTTTGTACAGTTCATCAGTTTAATATTACTATTAGTGTTGTAAAATAATTTGATAAGGCTTTTTCAACAATTTCACGATACTTATAGTTTTTTTTATTACTAAAAGTGTATGACAACAGCCTTCTTTAGATGAGNGCCAATTAATAATGAAACTAACTAAGAATTACGTAAAATTTGTGAGAATTTAATAACATTAAAAATCTAATAAGATTAAAAAGTCATGAGGACAGTCTACATGAGTACGATTTTGTTCTCATAATAACCTTTTTTTACATAATAATGTTTGCATAAGTGACCATTTATTAAGAAAAATACGTGTGTGTGTGTGTGTAAGCGCCTGTGTGTGCGTGTTTATGTGTCTTTTCCTATACTATATAGTTGTTTTTTAGGGGATTTAGCCTCTAACCCCCCTCCATCCAGCTCCATTTCCCACTATCCCCCTCGAACTACCTTGTGAATCGTTTGTTTTCTTGCTGTTTTAATAATTCATAACATCCCCCCCATCCCTCTTTATCTCTTATGCATCCCTCATGCATCACCCACCAATCCCCCTCTATCTCTAACCCTTCTCCGCAGTTAAAACACCTCTTGGAAGTTTAAGGGTATGGTTGCATTTTGTTGGATTGTTGATCTAATTGCTTCATTTGATTCGATCGTAGTATATGATACATTTTTAAGAAGACTTTACATTGCAAGACAGTATACAAAATATATTTTTAAGAAGTCTTAAAATTGTATGACAGTGAAGTTTCTTAAAATAATATCCTGTAGTAAGAAAAAAAAAAAAAAATTTATTTTGATAAATTTATACACTATGAATTGACAAATTGTGATTTTTCATATGTCTTCCTGAAAAGGTCATCTAAACGATTTGAAAGTAATAACATTGTGACATATTTGTTAAAATACTGTAGTGCTTTATATTTACATTTTTAATAGTATTTATAAACTTTTAACTTGTTTTCAAACAAAGAGATCTTCTCGAGCTTCTGGCTCGTTAAGCTACGTATGTCCAGATAATTATACATTTACAAAAAAAAAGTTTTTACTAAGCAATAATTATTGTAAATTTATAACCATGCAATAAATTTTCGTCACTCTACTTGCAGTGTTATGTTGTGTCCTAACACTTGCATTGTTGCTTTCAGGATAGCGTCAGCATGACGTCAAAATATTGGCAGTTTTGTTAACTATTGAAATAAAGTCATGCTTGAATTACCACTTCGTATACTGCCTTATTATTGATTAAACGACTATAAAAAAAGTATCATGATGTTTTACTTGTACAGTAGTATCAGTTTTTTGTTTACCAAGTAATTATAAAAAAATATCAAACTCTGCCTCTAGTTAAAACTGAAGGTTGTGGGCTTTTGTGTCAGGGTTTTTTGCAGGTGAAAAGGACCAGCAGATGGTTCATAGTACCGTTTTCTTTAATTTCTTTCCTTAGGTCTTTGTCTTTAAAAGCATAATCTAACTCAAAATTTTCGTTTATTGGAGACCTAACTTTATGTCAATTAACCAAGTTAGAGATTTAACACTAAAATTATGTGCAATTTTTTGTTATTCCATTTCTTTTGGTATTATTAATTTATTTGACTTTTTATTAAAAATGTATTACTTTTGTTAACTTCAAAAACTAACGGAAAAAATTAACTATTAAACTGATTACAAAATTGGAGGGATTTGCGTGCCAACCACCCAGTTATTAAGTCAGTAAAATACTTTATTCCACCAGTTTGCGTTTTGAAGTAAAAAAAAAGAAGAAATCTTCTTAAAGTAGTCAAATAGTCAAAACAGAAGTGGTGTGAATTTAAAAAAATGCCTTTTTATAAATTTTTAAGACAATTCTCTGCCTCGTTTGTTATCGCAGAAAATATCCAAGTAGATAAAATTCAAGACAATATTTCTAACCATTTTGTTAATTATATAATGTTTGCGGAAAAAAGGTCTAATATGCTCTTTTAACTTTACTTAAACATCCTAATATGAAAATCTAAGAAGGCTAATTTTAAATACACAGAAGGATATTCAATAAAATTTTAAAAGTGAAAAAACGGTGGTTATACTCTTTGGCCGTAATGAATCTCTCTAAACGTTAATCACGATTCAAAAAATTTGATAAATAAGTAAATAAACAGATACCTTTTTTTTATTGATGGCCTAGGAGGATAAGAAAATAAATTTTCATAAAAATTGTGGATTCGTTATTTTATTTCTCCTGGAAAAAAATTTTTATCTTAGCATGGACTGGTTTAGCATCAATATTACTTTTAAAAGCAATGACCAGTCGTACAACATTTCGTTTACCGTTAGGTATTAAGCAATGTAGAAAGTTTGTTCTTGGAATTTGAATTTATTTTGTTCAGACAGCCGTTAAATAATATATTAATTATTTTTGGAGATGATTTCAGACCGATTCTTACAGATTGGAAAATTAAAACAGAAGCATTGTTGAACAAGAAAATATTTAATTATTGTATCTTTGGTTTTTGTTTTGTTTTCTAAAACACAACATTATTTATATTCGCTCAATTGATAAAACATTTTCAAAATTGTTATAATATATTGGAGAAGGAAGAATGAAATCGTTTGAAGTATCGAATAAATAGAAACAACTTATGTGTGTTCTGATANCTTTTTCTTACTGTAGAGCTTATTTTCAGAGATGTGCTAAAAATTTAGAGAAAAGCGGATTGGTTATTCAGATTATCACTACCAAGAGCTTTCTTTTATTATCCTTTTTATTATTGCTACGTCTTCATTCATTTTTGCAGTGTTTGCATTACCCCCTGGTTTAACGACTCATTGATACTCTGCAGTCGATAAAGCTACACTCTTCGTACCAACCTTTTCTTTCCCTAGGCACCTTTCCACCACCGCACCCTCCATCAAAAGTCGATTACACTACCGGCAATGAGAGCCTGCCCCCTGACGCTAAGCGCTCTGTGATTGGCTGAAATTATTAATGGTCATTTGTCACTCCCTTAGAGAATGCGCATCAAATCAAAATTTTGTAAAGAGCTTTTCTATCAGTCTTGACGGGCCTTATCGCGTAGTATAGTTTTCCTCACTTATTTTCGATACACGGTGTATAATCGTACTTATGTGGACCGTCCTCATAACGTTTCAATGTTATAAGTACATTTTCTAAAAGCACGTAAGGGTATATATATGAGGCTAAAAGAGAGGCGAGAGAGTGGAGATGGGAGAGGCATTTAGAGGAAGAATTCGAATCGTTGGATCTTTTCTCTGGGTCCTCTCCAGGAACACGATCTCCTTCGTCCCAAGCTTCTCGCCTCTGCTTGTTTTAACTTTCCAGTGTGCATAAGTAAAAAGGGGCTATCTAATCGGCAAGTGAAACGAGTTCATGAATTATCATTGTGATAATTCCTCGTTGCAGAAGCCGGAAATCCCTCGTGTAGGCTTCCTAGGCGTACTCGTCTTTATTTGCTGACTGATTTTCCTATCTTTTTTTTTTTAAGGTTCTTTTCTTTTGTTGTTTTTTCATATATCGTACTACCGTGTCGTCTAGCTGATGTATCCCATTGAACAATTGAGCTCACAGTTGTAATTCTTCATATTTTTTTTTAATGTTATATCTAAGAGATTGATAAGTCCAATAGAGTGTTAGGGTTTTAAATTCGATATTTAATTGTTAGTTGTTGGCGCATTATACTTTCTCATGAGAGAGATCGTGCGTTTGAATTGAGTTTTTCATTTTTTACAATTATTTTTGTATTCAATGGTGGTTGAACCAAAATAAAAAACTAAAGTTTAAATTATGTTTGTTAAACTTATAAAAATAATGATTTATTAATATACTAGAGCAATGTCAATTATAAATATCGTGTGAGCCTCGTATAAGAGAAAGCATTTTCTCGTGATTTAAAAATTATATCGTTGTTACAGAAGAACTTGTGCTAATGTTTTTTAAAACAATGTTATTTTAATTGTTTTGTAGCTTTTAAGATTGGGAATGATGAGTTGTGCGATCAGAAAAATGAAATTATTTAAGTTATTTTAAATCAACGATGAAGTGTGGTTTGACAAACGTCAGACAATAACGTTATGTTTTATCTCATTTTCTCCATTCATTAAATCGTGGATAAAGTAATTACAACAAAACGGAATCTTGTAACTTACAAACATACAAGAGATTCAATTTTACTGTGGAGTTCAGTTATAATTATTTTGTATTTTTTTTTTTTTTTATACACCTTGTGCTCCATGTTTCACCGTATATCTTACTCCACATAAATAAAAACCCAAGCAAAGTTAGTACCCCTGGTGGGACCAGGAGTCNCTTAAAAGTGCTGAGAACTGTCTGTTTAGAAATTATAAAAAGGTTAAGAGGTTTGATTGCACAGCGGTGGAAACGGGCCAATTAATAATGAAACTAACTAAGAATTACGTAAAATTTGTGAGAATTTAATAACATTAAAAATCTAATAAGATTAAAAAGTCATGAGGACAGTCTACATGAGTACGATTTTGTTCTCATAATAACCTTTTTTTACATAATAATGTTTGCATAAGTGACCATTTATTAAGAAAAATACGTGTGTGTGTGTGTGTAAGCGCCTGTGTGTGCGTGTTTATGTGTCTTTTCCTATACTATATAGTTGTTTTTTAGGGGATTTAGCCTCTAACCCCCCTCCATCCAGCTCCATTTCCCACTATCCCCCTCGAACTACCTTGTGAATCGTTTGTTTTCTTGCTGTTTTAATAATTCATAACATCCCCCCCATCCCTCTTTATCTCTTATGCATCCCTCATGCATCACCCACCAATCCCCCTCTATCTCTAACCCTTCTCCGCAGTTAAAACACCTCTTGGAAGTTTAAGGGTATGGTTGCATTTTGTTGGATTGTTGATCTAATTGCTTCATTTGATTCGATCGTAGTATATGATACATTTTTAAGAAGACTTTACATTGCAAGACAGTATACAAAATATATTTTTAAGAAGTCTTAAAATTGTATGACAGTGAAGTTTCTTAAAATAATATCCTGTAGTAAGAAAAAAAAAAAAAAAATTTATTTTGATAAATTTATACACTATGAATTGACAAATTGTGATTTTTCATATGTCTTTTTAAATTTTTCAATTTTAAAAATCCTTTTTCATATTTTGTAAAAATTTGTTTAGTTTCACATTAACAGTTAATTTTTATATGTCTATT
>NW_019379938.1:147449-179388 GCF_000648655.2 Copidosoma floridanum
TATATATATATATATGAGGCTAAAAGAGAGGCGAGAGAGTGGAGATGGGAGAGGCATTTAGAGGAAGAATTCGAATCGTTGGATCTTTTCTCTGGGTCCTCTCCAGGAACACGATCTCCTTCGTCCCAAGCTTCTCGCCTCTGCTTGTTTTAACTTTCCAGTGTGCATAAGTAAAAAGGGGCTATCTAATCGGCAAGTGAAACGAGTTCATGAATTATCATTGTGATAATTCCTCGTTGCAGAAGCCGGAAATCCCTCGTGTAGGCTTCCTAGGCGTACTCGTCTTTATTTGCTGACTGATTTTCCTATCTTTTTTTTTAAGGTTCTTTTCTTTTGTTGTTTTTTCATATATCGTACTACCGTGTCGTCTAGCTGATGTATCCCATTGAACAATTGAGCTCACAGTTGTAATTCTTCATATTTTTTTTTAATGTTATATCTAAGAGATTGATAAGTCCAATAGAGTGTTAGGGTTTTAAATTCGATATTTAATTGTTAGTTGTTGGCGCATTATACTTTCTCATGAGAGAGATCGTGCGTTTGAATTGAGTTTTTCATTTTTTACAATTATTTTTGTATTCAATGGTGGTTGAACCAAAATAAAAAACTAAAGTTTAAATTATGTTTGTTAAACTTATAAAAATAATGATTTATTAATATACTAGAGCAATGTCAATTATAAATATCGTGTGAGCCTCGTATAAGAGAAAGCATTTTCTCGTGATTTAAAAATTATATCGTTGTTACAGAAGAACTTGTGCTAATGTTTTTTAAAACAATGTTATTTTAATTGTTTTGTAGCTTTTAAGATTGGGAATGATGAGTTGTGCGATCAGAAAAATGAAATTATTTAAGTTATTTTAAATCAACGATGAAGTGTGGTTTGACAAACGTCAGACAATAACGTTATGTTTTATCTCATTTTCTCCATTCATTAAATCGTGGATAAAGTAATTACAACAAAACGGAATCTTGTAACTTACAAACATACAAGAGATTCAATTTTACTGTGGAGTTCAGTTATAATTATTTTGTATTTTTTTTTTTTTTTATACACCTTGTGCTCCATGTTTCACCGTATATCTTACTCCACATAAATAAAAACCCAAGCAAAGTTAGTACCCCTGGTGGGACCAGGAGTCACCTTGTGCAGTACGGAATTTTTTTAAACATGCGAGTGCTTCACGATGACGCAATGGTCCCTCCTAACGCTACTTTCATAACACCTGAGGTCAATACAATACCCAAAACGGCACCAACGTTTTAAGAGTGCACGGGTACACACCCAAAACGTTAACAAAATCACACGGTACCAGCGTTAGATAGGACACTTAAGTAACATGAAGGAGACGAAGACATACTACATAACAGAACAAGCAACCTTTGTGATACCACTATGGTAGACACTCTTCTAGCTGCATTCGCAGATGTCACAGTCTTTCAAGTTAAACCTGCATAGGCTTGCTTTGAAGTTCCCATGACTAGTTAGTACCTGAACACATGTGTGGCTTGGTCCGAACCATTTAGTATCGAGTCTCTCTCTGACATTCATTAAGAACGAGTAAGTTGTTCGTCCATTTCTCGAGCTGACCTATTTTTGCTGCCAGATGTTCATGGCTTTTTCCATGATTTGTTTCTCACTTACGTCTTTAGCCCTAACTTCCTTGAGGTTTCCAAAGAAAATTAGTTTTCCTTTCCTCAGGTTGTACAGGGCGATTTTGCTTTCAAAAAGGAGATTAATTGGTAGTGTGCCAGCAATAATACACAGTACGTTTGTCGAGATGGTCCTGTACGACTGGGTAGCAGATACTAGAGTTGTGTGCTGTGCACTGTCTAGCTTTCGAACATCATGCATGGGGCGCTTCTCCACCCAAGCCACAGCCACATATGCGACTGTGGGAGCAAATATGACTTGGTGTATGCGCACATACGTAGGGAACCCATGTGCTATTTGCGAGTCTCCTGGGTTCTCGGAAAAGTGGCATCACTTTGCTTCTAAGATATTTATAGTGGGATCCAAAGCTTATTCCTTGATATATCATGACACCAAGGTACCTGACAGTTTTCTTTACTTTTTAACTCTTGCCTTTAATCTTGATAATAGGTATCCGTAGCAACGGGGACGCCCCTCTTTTTCTAGATTTTCTCGGCCTATCAGGCCTAGGTATATCACTCAGACCAGCTTTCTCAAATTCCTTGATTTTGAGATATATGCCTTCAGTCATTTTCTCAGAGATTTCTAGTTTCACGCTTTCACTCCACCTAATAACGCCATCGACGACTTTTGGACCTCTTTTTTCAATTTCCTTTTAAGAGTTTTCACCTATCGCCGTAATGAGATCGTTGGCGTATGCAAGAAATTCTACGTTAGGTTTTTCCTCTAATTTTTCAAGCAGTGAAGTAAAAGCCAAGTCCTAACAGTTCGATGCGAGGACCAAACTCTGGAGGCAGCTTTTCGCTGCTATCTTAGAGGTGAGCTGGTATGTCCACTCAAGCGAGACTTGACGGTTTTGAAAGTAGCTTTTTATAAACTGGTAGATGCTCTTAGGGTAGTTCCTCTCTTTCAAAGCTGAGGGAACCGCTGAGTGTTGAACGTTATTAAATGCCTCTTAATGTTGAACAGAATTTCAAACGTGTACTGACTTGACTAATTATTGACCACTTGTCTAAGTTCTTCAATGGCATCTTCCGTTGACTTTTAGGGTGTAAAGCCGTACTGGTGAGCCGAGATACCGTTAAAGCTCAGTATTTCGCAGTTAAGTTGATTGACGATGAGCTTTTCTAAAAGCTTGCCAATCACAGGAAGAAGATTTATTAGACGATATGAACTGGGGTCTGCGAGATCCTTGTCGAAGCTTCTCAACAAGATCGTTAGCGTTCCCTGCTTCCATACCTAACGAAAGTATCCACTTCCCAGGCAGGCATTCATTAGGCTCAGGAATCCATGCGAGAGAAGCTTAGTCGCTCTTTTGACGACTTGCACCTCCACTAGATCGGTGCCCGGTGCCTTGGCATTCTTTAATTCTAATCCCTTGGAGGCAAATTTAAACTACTGAGAAGTAAAGGTAGGAGCGTATTCCGTTACTGGAAAAACCTCTGCCTCTCTTATTATGCAACTGAGCTCTTGAGAGTTGTCAGCTTTGTCATCGTTTGGTACGTGAGTGCTTAGTTTGGTCTTAGCTGTATCTATCATTGACAATATATAGTTGTCTTTGGTTTTGAGCAAACTAGAAGCTGTGCCAGGGATTTTCCTATTTTGTATGCATTCATAAACGTGACCAAAGATATTCTCGTTACCCACAATCTTTACATAGTTTTTCCAACTCTCATTTTTTGCATGGAGTATCATACATTTACATGTATTCAACAAGGCTCTGTATTCATTTACCAAGACAGGGTCATGTTATCGTTTGAGCATCCTGTACGTTTTATTCAGCTTCTTTTTAGCTATTGATAGTTCCTCACTCCACCATGGACTATGACTCCTCGCCCACATGCTTCTATTATTACTTTATTCAGCGTTTGAGCATAGTTTTTAATTTTATCGTCATTATTGAACTCTAGGCTCTAAAGTGTCTCATTTGAGAGTCTTAATAGTTCGCTTTTAAATTTTTCCTAGTCCGCCTTACCAAGGTTAAACATCGATTAGTGGAAAACGTTTCACTTTCAAGTTGAGAAATCCCAAAGTCAAATGAAATCGATTTATGCTCTCCAGTTTTCCACGAATTCTGCACTTTCCAATTAATGACCCTGTGACTTATTAACAAGCTAACCATAGTGACGTCAATCCAAGATCTTCATCCTTTTGATTCTGAAGTTGGTGGTCTAGTGGCCTTATTATGGATAGGTAGTTCGTGGGTGGCTAATAATTACTCAAGGGTTTCACCATTTGCGTTTGTGCCTCTTGGGCTCCAAAACGATGATTCAGCATTGATATCCGTGCTTATTACCACACGCTTTTCCTTAAGCTTTCATAGTACCTTGTCCAAGTGGGCAATGTGGGGCTCTCTGTCATCGCTGAATTTAAAATAGCCACTGATAACATAAAATGAAAGCCCGGGAGCAATGATTTCCGCTACAATCCAGTATTGATTACTTAGTTGCGGAATGTACAAGACGCTGTAGTTCGGATTCCTTACAACAATCGCAGCCCAAGGCTCCATAGAGCGGGTGGCCATTATCTTGTTCGCGCCAAGGCCAGTGCACTTTCAGGAATTATTTAATTTCCTCTTGGCTGTTTCTTGAAAAAGAAGCACGTCTAACCTCTTTCCAGAGATCAGCCGGAGCAGCTCTCTAGTTATCCTATTTAATCTGTCTACTTTTAGTTGTAGGACCTTGATCTTAGGAAGCAAATTTGTGCCAGAGATACTAGCAGGCATGAAAGAAAATAAGCCGCTTCCAATGAGTGTGTGGCTTTTAATGCTTTGAGCTGATGCTTTAGCAGAGTATCCAGCGTCGTATCTGTTCAGGCAAATACGAAGCTCCTGAAGGTGGTTTGAAATGAGCATTCGTGACCCTCCATTATTTCCCCTTTCTTTATTAGAGTAGCCTGTATTAACAGGTGGCTCTTAAGAAATTTTTGAAGGTGTCAAGAGATTCTTTTTCCGTCCCATAGTGTTTTCAAGTTTGCGTCGCTTGGAGTAGATGGGATCTCTTTACTGTTCATTACTTTTAACAGATCTTTTATTTCGATTTGTTCTAAGCTTTTTTTCTATTTCGATTTTCGATTTCGTTTGCTTCATCCAGACACTGCAGCATTCATGGATGGATTCATATTTATGTATATTTGTGAGATATTATCTTTGGGACTAGCAACCCGAGCTCTTAGTAGGCCATTCATTCTCTCACCATCCAAGTAAGCTTACAATTCTGGGAAGGTTATGGAGACTCCACCTTGTGGCTGGGCGATCAAGCCAAGCCCTGAATCCCTACTCAAGCACCCTTCCTACACCTGCACCTTTATGTAAGTGAGCGCTAGAGAAAGTCACCGTATTAAGAGTAGACAGCACATATTTCCTTTGGGTAGAGGTCGCTCGGACTTGCCAGACCCATGCACTCCCCTTAAGTGACGGCCCCCTGAGGTTTTCGAGGTAAGGATGCTTGTTCTTAAGCCAGTTCGCTCACAGAAAAGCGCTTTACTTTACCTTTAAACAATCAATTCTTAAAACATTACTTTGAGAAGGATGAAGTTACTCCTAGTTTTGCCGCTATTGTGAGCCTCTTCACTGTTGAGATCCGCAACGTTACCGTCCAGCATCACGGAGAGATACTTGATTAGGTTCTTACCAAGGGGTCAATGAAGAACTCAGTTCCCCTTGATGTCACTCGATTCTCTTATAGACAAGCGACTTTCATTATAACAAACCACTAAGGTTGACAAGTGTCAGCAGAAGAATAGTGTTCCTAACGCTAACGTCTTTAGCAAAATACCAGCAGACATGTCAAGCCGTCTACCAATGCAGATCTTGCTACAACAGCAAGCCAGGGAAAAAAGCCCTTAGGAGTTTGGGCAGCCATAACGGCCTACTTCGTAGTGGTCGTTCCAATGGTCAACCCACAGAAAAGGTATTCTCCAGGCCCACTTTTCCAACTAACAATGAGCGGTTGCTTATCCTGACAGCGATCCAAAGACAAGATATTCTTCGCCTTGTTGAGAGCCTTTCTCCACCATGGTCTCCATACACAGAGACTCTAAAGTTAAAAGGCCAGCTACCCACAGATATCTCTTCATCATCAAGAAGAATAATAAAAAATAGCCTAAAGTTTAACCTCAAGCCCTTTTTACGGCTATTATAAGTATGAACGTTCTTCACTTAACCATCAATCTCGTTAGTTGTTTTCAGAGCCAACTAAGGTTACACTAATTTTCCAATAAAGACATTTTCACTGCCATTTTGGTCATGATTTGTTAACTAAAAGACTGTATAAAGCCAGCCACTGTATAAGCGAGCTAGCCATTTACTAGGAGATGTCACAAGCCACATTTTTCGTCACAAAGCTTGGAGCTCTGGTGTCTGACGACCTTTCATTACCCTCTTGACTCCAAGCATTAGACCAGGAATCACCAATTCTCTTTGGTCGGCCAATCTAACAGCTATGAAGAGCTCTACAACGAGCTCTAATGCCTTCGACAGTGTTGTTTTCTTTCCAATCAGTTTGATGCTACAATAACAGGCCAGAGAGATTACTCTGAGGTACAGAGGCAGTCACGTTTGCTAGAAACTTTAGTCAAGAAAGAGTTTACTTAAGAAGCTCACTAATCCATTTGAGGGCAACCAGACGTCAAACTACCTTGCCATGTAATATATTTAAACTTAACAAAGTTAACAAGAAACAGCCTTTAAGTCTCACGAAAGTCTTAAACATGCCAAAAGTCGAAAGAGTGCGAGTTTAGAAGAAAACTTCAAATGCATCTAACGTATGCAACATATGTAATGATATTTTTGTTGACAATGTTTCGTAACCTTTAGTCTTAGTTAGATCTGTGTATTAATAGCAGCTCGATGATACAAAAACATTTTTATCACATTCATGTAATATCAACTACAAGAATAACTTATAAACTGCAAATTTAAGGTTGCGGTTACATGGGGAAATAGCAAAAGTCACAGAGGAAAGAAAAAAAAGTCCCCTTACCTCTAGTTTAATGAATACGCGTTTTAACTCTTGTTACAGAGGAAAAAAAAGTCTATAGGTGTTATTACACAATAAAGAAGTATTAAAAAACTAGTCACCAATGGACATAACATGTTTGTGCAGTACTATAGCGTATCGAGCGGCCACGATAGCATAGTGGTTCAGGCTGCTTCAGAGTTTGGTGACGCATGATCACGAGGTTGTGACTTAGCCTTTACTCACTTGGCTCGCATCTCCAACTGTGATCGGATAAACTGTAAGCCATGCAAAATAATGTCTTCCTAGCTTTTTGAATGATTGATGTAACAATTAAATCTGAGACTTACTTTTAACTATGCCAATGACGATAGCACATACTAGCAGGAGAAGCACAGCAATGCAAAGAGCTTATATGCACCTTCTGTCAGAAGGGCTGTAAAATGTAAAAAAAAAACGTAAGAACTATGGGTTGCGGGACCCATGGAAAAAGTGGAGCTTTAACGAGTTTATCAAAGTGAGCAAGCTGTTGCGTGGCACTGGTCAAGACAGTTATGCATGCGAGAGCCAGAGAGGCTACGAAAAATTACAGATGATTCTCGAGTTATATCCTAAGTACGTGGCTTTTGTCCTTTGCACGAAGAAATGTCACTGTTAATGGTATTAAGCAGCAGTGTTGTTGCGTATTCTTTGGCATTTATTTGAAACGTTTTTAAATACTCTTGCTTAGTTTTCTGTGTAATAAACTAAAAATAACAAGCATTCTATAAAAAAGATAATGTATATTGCCCAATTTAGATGAAGGAGGTCAATAAATAACAATTTAATATAATACTTCCCCATTAATCAATAACATCATTATCTATGATATTGGCGTTCAACCTAAGCCACGCCTAAACAGAGCAGTGGAGAAGGGTATCCGCCAAAAATACAGAACGTGTATTTTATTTGAAAATTTATTTCAGCTTCTATAGAGAATTAGATATGAATTAAAAAAATAAATATTATATTATTTTGTGTTAGTCTCCTACTGGTCTACCCTTCAGCTGCATTTTTTTTGAAACTTGTATACAAAGATCATTAACTGTACATATGAAAGCTTATTGTGGCTTATCTGATAAGGTCGTGGATCAGCAAGTGGGAGACAAGGGTTCAATTTACGGCCAGTGTGACTTTTTTGGGCTAGTACTTATATGATTTTTCACCATGCAATACTCTTCATGGAGAAGATGGGTGTTCTTCTTGAAGCAAAATTGCTTGTTTTCCCTGAACTTTCTCCCAAGTGCTAAGTGCCCAGAGTAGTACCTTTACTAGAAACCAGACATGTAGTGCTATAAAATAAGAAAACCACATTTCTTGTTTGTTGGCCATAGGAGCAGATTAATAAAGACTGTGGTTCTTATATCTAAGAATTTTGATAATACAGGCTTTTAAGTTTAAGACCTGATTTTGAAATACTTGGCTTGCATCTGCGGTAGATCCACTAAAATAGAATACAATACTTATCTCGCGAAGAATGGCGCAAGAAGTGCACAAGGATGGAGCCACACTCAAACACACACACGCACACACACGTATACATATAATAATTATTTGTATGAGGCATTCCACATATTCCCCTACAGCCCCCCACAATCCTTTACAACAGCCCCCTCAACGCCCCTCACCGTATAAGGTAAAGTTCGACTGTATGAACCGTTAATTTGATATTTTTACGTTTTTTCTGAAACCCTTCCACATTCCCACCACAGCCCACCCAATAACACCACAATCCCCAACCCCATTTTTCTTGTCCCCCCACAGCCCCCAACACCATTTTTCTTGGTAAAGGTAGAACAAAATAATTGTAATCGTATTAACTAGGTCAGCGATCACTTGCTGTTTTGCCTTTTAAATTAAATAAATGAACTCCTGATGATGGCATATAAAAGCATGGCTGTATTTTATTGTCTAAAAAGTATTTCCAATATTTCGGTGTCCTTCTGACACTTTCCTCAGGGAAATAAATGAAGAACATAGGAATCGTTGTTACATTGTTACAAAGTTGTTGAATTACAAATTTAATACTTAATACTAAACCATAGAATACCTATGAGAATTCTCCTAGCCATGCGGTGTCTTGTTTCCATTTTTGCATTTTCATAGGTATTCTATGGTTTGGTATTGAGTATTAAATTTGTAACTCAACAACTTTGTAACAATGTAACAAAAACTCCTATGTTCTTGATTCAGCTCCCTGAGGAGGGTGTCAGAAGGAAATATGTTTTAGACAATAAAATACAGCCATGCTTTTATATTCCATTATCAGGAGTTCATTTGATTAAAAATAATTGTAATCTATTTTTCCACACCAACATGGAGGCAAACAGATGGACTTTGTATGTATTGATTAAATACTTAACTCATGTCAAATTATCTATTAACACTAATACATAATATGTTGTTATGTGATTATCATAAAATTGTATTTATCACAAAAAGAAATAAAGTTCTTGGTGCATTAAACTTTTTTCGTGTTACTATTATTTTAGAACAATGTGTTCTTCATTATTTTTTAAATGTACATGTATGACATGATGCAAATACATTCACAAATCAAAACGTAACATGATTATTAAATAATAGTAACTATGGAAATATCGCCTTACTTAAAGAGCTTTAGTAAGTAAGCTATTAAAACCAGCTATATCATAACCACGAAGATACATAACTCCCAGTACCAATTTTAAAATTAGGAAAAAAGCTAACCATGTTTATAAATATTATAAATTTATACATTCATTTTATTTATAATAATTGTAATAAATCATAACTNATAAGTGACAATAAGTGACAATAGATGTGATAATCACATAGATAGAGATAAATACTAAGCTATTACCTTACAATAAATTTTGTTATAAAAACTACAGATTCTTTATTTTAAAAAATGGAGGATTAATTTTTTTGACAAAAAAGTATTGTCATAGATAAAGAATACATCACGTTATGTATTATTGTCAAACGATGAAACATTCATAAATTGTAATAACTTTTTATTTAGTGCCATAAATTTTGTCGATTCATTAAAAGTTATTATATATCTATGAAGATTTTAAAGTGAAGTAAATTAGTTATGTAAAATTTCTTTTCAAACAATATTTTATGTTTCTGCATTTATTTCTCTTTCTACTTAAATAAATAAATGATTTTTGCTTTTGCATCTTAATAAAGCCACATATAATTGACCATGAGGAAACAAGATTTTTTTTTAAATACCAATCTACATTATCAAAACTTTGACATTGAAATTTGTTTATTGTCATAGCAAAATCCACAATGATTAAAAATTCATTACAATACAAAATAAGAGGTAATGTTGAGCTGTTTCCTGTTTCTGAAGTTATTCTTGGAGTGAAGATTCTGTTTCCTATTTTATTTAGGTTATTATTTTTTCTTTTGTATTATACTGTAATAGCTTCGTGACTCACAAACGTCTTTTATTACTGCTTAATTAAGAGTACGATAAGAATCCAATTATTATCAATTGTATTTTAATTTATTACTAAGTATAAAAATTTTGGTACGCTAATTTTTTTTTTTTTTAGCATTTACGATTAACTACGTGTAAAATGTCAATTTTCATGTGTATGTATTATATGGTTTTGTGTATGCGTTAATACAAGCAATACATACATAAATTTAAATTACATTTATTTCATCATTAAAATGAACCATAAAAGATTTGCATTAAAATAACTTATTTTATGAATCAACTATTAAGCCCTATCAAATCACAAAGACTTAGCTTATTTCTATTGTGTTTTTAAATAATAAGCAAGTTGATACAACAGATGAACGCAGTATACATTTATAGGATGCATTATAGGGTAATAAGTTTTGTCCAAATACATAAAAATATCAAAACCGTGTTGTTATTACATACATTAAAACTTATAATTAAAAGTCTTTTTCCAAACTATATTTTCAATATCTTTGACGTTTTCTCCATCGATTGAAACGAAAATTTCATTTTTATTCTTGCATCTCGATGAATCCACGTACGATTGACCATGAAAAAATAAAGATTTTTTCGAGAATATTCTAACATTATCAAGACTTTCACCGTCAGACTAGTTTCTAGTCATCGAAAACGCTACGACTCATAGGAACTATTTTCCGTATTAAATAAAAGGTCACAATAAGTATTTTTGGTAACTAATGTAATTTTTATAAGAAAAACTTTATCATAAGTTCTATCTTACATAACTATTTTGCTTTCTACCTTATACTTTAACAGTTTAGTAAATCGCAATTGTGTACCATTACATGTATAAGCCGTCTGATGTACAAAAATTTTTAATTAATGCTACTATTAAACCTACTTTAAATTTAATCTTATGAGGTAGCAAGCCTTCACGAATTTTGTTTATCATATCTACAGGAAAATTGATATGAATGTTATCATCTAATTGATTAACACTTTTATAGGTTGTATTATGGATGCTGTATGCTGAAAACAGCATGTCGATCTAATGGTATTTCCTTTATTATTTTCAGTCAAAGATGTATTGAATACATACGATGCAAAAAAGTTTTTACAAGAGCAGAAAATCTTACGTTGTTTCAATATTACTTATATTGAACTTTTTATCGACCTAATAGTAAAATTTTTAGTTCCATACCCTATCCTGGAAAATTAACGCAAAAAATTTTTTTGCATGCATATTTTATGATGGAAAGCAATAGGATAAACTTCTTTTACAATAACCAAAAATTTCTAAGAATTAAATGTTATTAAAGCTTAATGGATCATGTAATGCGTAGTGCCTCTAATAACTCTCAAAATTTTGAAAACAGTAAAGTTGGAAGTATGTTTATTTTACCGTCATATGTATCGGTGGTACTATGTATATGCAAAAACATTATCATAATACAATGGCAACAGTGCCAAAGTTTGAAAGACCTAATTTTTTAATCACCATAACATTTAACCCTAAATGAAAATAAATCGAGCAAACTTTGAAAAACTGCGCTTAAGGTACCACTCCGAATAATATACTGATTATAACTATTAGATTATTTTATCCAAAATTAAAACTAATTTTAGACGATATTGTTACGTGGAAATTTTGAAGTTTCAAGGGTGTGAGGGGATTAAATACACGTGGAAAAAAGTATATGTTCGTTTATTAAAGTCTCAAAGCGAGAGCAGTTGCGTACGTGGCGTTAGGTTCAGAGGCTGATCGGAGAGAGAGTGCGCGGGAGAGCTGATAACGCTCGGGCCCACCGCCGAAAGGTGATCATCATACTCTGTATCCACTGCTCATGCGCCGTGAGAGGTGAGTCTTGGGCGCGAACTTACAAAGGTTCTAGATATTGTACGTCACAATATTACTAAACACAATATTTTTGGAAAAGTCATTGCTTACGTTTGCAATAAATTATTTACTACTACAGACATAGAAAAATATGTTTCAACCAAAATTTCACTTGGTTCACAAATATAAAGATGAGTTACTAAACACATGCTTCATGGGCCTCATAGTAAAAATACTTCATGTCTCACCAGTCATCAAAAAATTTGTACACAAAAGCTTCCAAAAAGGTCACTTATGATACTTTTTTTACAAAAAATGGATACTCCAATTACAAAAGAAGTGACAATAGATGTGATAATCACATAGATAGAGTTAAAAATAATAAGTTAAAAATCTCAGTTGATAATTCAATGCTTGCACCACATAATCCATTTTTATTAACGGAATATAGTTGCCACATTAATGTTGAGTATTGTGCATTCATGTAAAGTATAATGTATACTTTTAATTATGTTTATAAAGAAGCAGATAGAGTATTACGTAAAATGACGAAAGTAGACACGAGTAATAAAAAAACGACGTGGAAATTTTTCATCAATTATCAGAGTATGTAGATGGCCTCTATTTCAGCCCCATGAAAGCAATGATTGCAAGAGCTCCCTTTGTATGGATGTTGTCATTCTGTACTCAATTTGTTGAAATTCATCGAGCATGCAAACTCCCAATCATCTCCTTCATCCATTAACCCCAGCTTGTGCACCATCATAAAAGCTTTCCAGTGTAGTAAGCTAGAATTATTGGGCCCACATCATTCTTCTGTAGAATAAATACATAGCTCTATAAGATTACTATGACAATCAAATTATTAAAAATTGATTATTCTTACTATGACTTAGATATCATGATCTAGCCTAACCATTTTGCTCACATGGTACAAAAGAACGATGCACGTGTCAAGCCTTAGGGGACAGCCCGTGTATGAGCCTATGTCAGTGTACCGTAAGTGTAGTAAGGGCACTGAATAAAATACTGTAACCGTTGCTCACGTTAATAAACCACAGAGTGACATATTTCTTAGCGTAAAGCCTCTCACTTGGTCCAAGGTGCAAAAAGTATGATTTTTGGCAAAGTCTCGCAAATTGTTAAAAGAAGTTAAGATAGTTACTATAATTATAAAAATAACATGATAACTATTATTATAATAATAATTATTATTATAATCGAATATCATTTAAGACAATCATTATCACTATACGTTGAACTGCTAGAAACATAAGCTAAGAGAATATAATAATAATATATTAATAATAATAATAATAAGACGCTTATAAGTGCTCTTTTTTCGCTATACGCACATGTAGCAAGAGGCGTGAATACTTGATGAGCTAGATCTAGATATAGAAATAAAGTGGTTTTCTGCTTGAGCGAGTTTGTTTGCTTGGTTCACAGAAGAATATTTCTTGCTAGCAAAAAATTAATAATTTGGGTATTTCTTTAGTGTAAGGTGAAAAAATAGCTTAAGTCCGAAAGTATGTCAGGTAGTATGCTTCTCTAAACAATACACAAAAGTTAGCACGCCTATTCTATTTTAGAATTCTGACAATATTCACCATACAAAGAAAAAGTGACTGGATTGATTAAAAAGCGATATGGAACGGTAATGTAGACATTTCTTTAATTATATTCAATTGAGCGAGAGTTGTACTTATTATCTTGTATGTATTTTTTTATATCTTATAATAGAGGGGGGCTTGGGCACTTGGCAAGCACTTGACAGGCCCTTTTTGATACTTTATGGCTTCTTGGAGAAAGGGAAGGTGCTTCTAGGTCATGACTAATACTTGGCAGGCACTTAATTATTTTTCGTGAATATTTGATGGGCATTTAGCAGGTACTGGACGAGCACATATGGGTCACTTTATGGGCACTGCATGTATAGGTAATAGGCACTTGAAAGGTTTTTAACGGGCACCTGATAAATATATTTATTACCGCCCTCTCATCTTGTCATCACCCAAGAGGCACTGAGTAGAACACTCTAGCGTTTCGTGACGTAATTTTAATTTTGGTTTTTTTGTCAGTTTTTTTAAATAATATGCTGTAAGTAAATTTAAAAAAGTATTGCAATTTTGAAGAGTACCGTGCGTTATTAAGTAGTAGTATGATGCTCAATGACCCTAAAAAAGACCAGTAAGCTAAACTTTTTTATGACTAAAGTTTCCATGCAAATCTAACTGCGTAGATATGTAAGGATGATCTTCTCTGGACTTCTTCTCTCTGGACTTCCATTTTGTAGCACAAAAATGGTCGAGGGAAAATCTACGACGATAGTATGAAGTATGGAAGCTTGTAATCATGCTCGTTTTTAACGTCTTTAAACACATTAATGGTCAAAAGACCGTTTTTTTCCACAGTAATCAGTCAATTTGGTAACTTAAGTTAAGGTGGTTGGTCCAGGTTGCATACCTGTAGGGAACTGTGCCATTTGCTTAAGTTCATTTCTCCTTCAAAGCTTCTCCACTAAGTTGCTAGATTTGCCTAGTGCAAATATCGGAAGAGATCAGTGACTCCTTATTGAATACTTGAAGTCAAAAGGGTAATGAAGGATCGTTGGTAGTCGGGATTGCCAGCCTCACAACAAACAACTTTACTCGTGACATCTGCCTCTGAAAGTCCGACTTGACGCAATAGTGGCTGGCTTTTCAGTGTGGGTACTACAACGCTACCACCTTACAGCGTTTGACTCTTTATTGTAGGCGCAGTAGTAGGTCTCAGCTGGCGTGAGTTTTCGTGATTAAAAGATACCGGGCGCCACTCAGAGTCGATGTGATGGTCAAGAACTGCTCTAATGGCTGAGTCTGAGGTATCAGTGGATAGAGCCAGTGGTGCATATGGAGACAGTTAAGGAAGACGGATGCATCTCGCAGAGCATTTTTACAGTTTTTAAATGCTTGATCAGCCTCCATGTTCAAGAGAAACTTTGCTTTCTTGTTCTTGGGGGCTCCGACAAGCATGTTGTTGATCGGAGCTTGTAGCATGGCTACGTTGGGTGTGCAGCGTCGATAATAATTCGTCATACCTAGAAACCTGCAAAGTTCTCAAATGGTTGTTGGCTTGGAGAAGTTATCAATGGCGTCCACCTTGTACACTGGTAGCTTAAAACCCTCGGGTGACAGCGAGAAGACCATAAAATTAACTCGTGTTCTCCCAGGTTACACTTCTCTAGTTTCACGTGGAGCCTCGTAGCTTGAATCTCACAGAGCTTTTTTAAGTGCTGTAAGCGTTTTTTATGACTCTTGGATGCAACAATAATATTGTCCACGTAAGCATGAGCGAAACGGAGGTCTCGCAGGAGCAAGTCCATAAAGCGCTGGAAGGTTGGAGTGGCATTTTCAAGATCCATAGGCATACTTAAAAATTCATATAGCCCGAAGGGCGTTGCTACAGCGGTTTTGCAGATATCTTCTTTTTTTCGCACTTTCTTGCCTCCATACCAAAGTGGTGGTGATAGAAGAAGTAGCCATTCCATGAGAGAGTGGGCAATAGATTTTGTATCGTCACCAGGAGTTGAGTAATAGTGGCGCATAAAACAGCCATATTCATGGCCTGAGCTGACAAAGCAGCTTCAAAACCCAGTGACGACGAAGCACGATATGGTGAAGGAGACCGTTAATACTTATGTGACACAACAGCTACGATGAAGTGCGACTGTTAAGGTGCAGCTGAGTAAAAATCGTTTGAAATCAATTTTCCTGGGTATCGGCAAAACGCGCGATCACATGCCTTTTTAAGCACTCATACCTTTCTGTTCTTGGCACAGCCCGAAAAATGTCTAGAAGCTCTTACGCAATCTCGCAGTCTAGAGCTGCCATGGATAGGTTACAACGTCGGGGTCACCGCTTTAGAGTTTAGGGTAAAAGTACAGAATAATTCACACGCTGAATACAAAGTATGCACTTAGTATTTATTAATACATCATAACTCTATTTAATTAAATCACAGATAAATGTGAAATCACTGTGAGAGTTATTAACGCGTGTTCAACGTACGTAGTTGAGCGTGATGGTCGTTTGATGGTAAGAAGAACCAATAAGATACATGGTAATCTTCTAAGTGTAGGAACTTATTATAGAAATTGGCCAGTGATAATACTTGCAGTCAATCCTTATTATTATTCTCAATGAGGAAAAGCTATTTGTGGATAGCTCGACTCTTCCATTTTCAATCTTGGTATACGGAGATCGTGCTGGAGGAATGTATGCCACTGGCTGAAGAATATCTTGTTTTCAGGTCGTTTCCCAGATAATTTATCACTCACCGTTTGTATGGGAAGTGGGCCTGAAGAATTATTTTTCTTGTGTTATTCTATTAAGATAAACCACTAAGGAGAAGGCTCATGACATTTTATGGTGATCTGGCAGCTAAAACTTCTAACTTTAGTTTTTTGTTGCTTGTTGTTGTAGCAAAAGTGGCTCTGGTAGCATTGGGTCGGTTAGAAGAATGGCCATGAAACCCTGAAGTGTTTGAGCATATTGCCCTCTGACTGAACAACGTCTCTCGGTATTACACCAGAGACTTTGGCATTCAGGAGGCCCATTTTTTTCTAGCACTTGGTAATTTTGGTGGTTTAGGGTTGATTTAAATATTAGTCACTCATATAATAAAGAAGCTTGTCGTTAGTAGCCGGAAGACTGACAAGTGATAATGACTAGCTTGGCCGTTGGCCCGCAATGGTGGGTACTTGCCATGTCGTTGACGGGCACTTACAAGGTATTTGACAGGCACTGAACGGGCAAAAGTCTGGAGTTTTATGAAAACCTAATGAGCTGCATAATGAAACTACAGTATTTATGTAAGCTTCCGCTGAAAATCATAAGAAAATGGATATTTCAGTACATTACATAAATTTACTGCCTAGCTAACATACATTGCATGAATCTCATCGCAACATCGTTGTACTTTTTCTACGTGATAATAACTTTTCTTTTTTAAACTTCAGTTCCTTTCATTTTTCAGCAACAAAATTGATACGGGTGCACTAGTGCGTATCATAGCCCTTAAATTAATGGCCTTGATTATCAATACTCAGTAGCGTACCCTACCTCAATCTCTTCTTTTCTGATATTACATTTACATTGAACAGGACAACAAAAATTACGTAAATAAGGGCTATTCTGAAACCATGGGTGCTTGCCATTACATGTAGTACTTTACACATTTTGGTATATCTATTTTTTATGTAAGTGTGTAAGCATTATTTTGTACAGATGTACGAAATACACGTAAGTACAACATTAAGTGGTAAGAGCCTCCAGCGACAGAATATCTTCGATTACTTAACTCATTCTGTAAAGTGAGCTTTTTAATGAGGAATCTCTTCTGTGGCTTGTATTGTAGTGTAATAAACTCATATTTACATTAATGCGTGTGCTAGTTTCATGTTGTACGTAGCCAAATGATAAATAATAAGTTTTAATACAGTTGATCACTCATATTACCAAAAAAAATTAAGTGTATCAAGAACCTTATACTTATATTTTAATGTAGAATCCAACCCATAGCTTTATAAGCTAATCTTTTATTAATTTATTGTTAGTAGAAAGTCTATTTTACGTCTAAGTAGTAGAGAAAACTATAGAAAAGAGCCTTCTAACTGTTTTCCGTGCGATGAGAAATTAAAGAAACAAGTGTCAGCATTTTTCTTTTTTAATTCATGGGAACATGAAAAAGGTTTTTAAAAAGACTTGTTCTGCAAAATTTATGGAAAGTAAAAGTCACCGATTTTGAAAATTCTATTCCAACATAAATTATTCTGACTCAATAGTAATAACGTTGTATATAATCTGACGTAGCAGTGAAATTTTTCATCGAAAGTAAAAAAATAACTCAGTTTACACAAAACGTGTTGTTTTAAGTGTTAGTTATAATCACTATACAGATTTCTAAAGTAAAACGTGCCATCGTTACTATTAGATTTACGTTGAAAATTATACTTATAGTTAAATGTCATATTCAAGTTATTTTAATATTTTGCCACCACGTGTTTAACGATAAATTCATATTGTATACAACCATTTGTTGGCCATTTCGAAGCAATTTTTCGCATACTTCATGCTTAAATAATACCTTAGACAGAAATGCCACTTACAACTAATAGGAATATTGAATCTACTGTACGATTCTACAATAAGATTCTGTGATAATATTTATTATTATTACAGTATTATTATAAGATGTATTGAAACTATTACCAGATCTATTATAATATTCATTATTCTAAGATCTGTAAAAGTGATAGCAGATGTTTTCTCCGTTAATCACTAAAAAAAGATTGTATGCTTTTAAATAATTTCTTGGTATTTCGAAATAACTCTTATGCAATTGTAATATTTAAAACTAGCAGCCTACCCGTCTTAGTTTCGACCAAGACTCACTCAATAGAACACCGTCGTGTGTTGACGTGTAATGAGAAACTATTTCCGTTGAGAATTTCACATCTATTTCTGATAAAGCTGTAAAGATTTAAAACTCAGAAATTATGTAACCAAGAAAATTCTTTTTCTGGTACCTCACAATTTTATTATTACAGCTACAATGTCCTGGAGCCTTATTTCTACATTTTTTATCGTGACAAAGGTATAAATACATATTCAGCTTATTTAAAAATCTGAATGATTCGAGAGATTACTATAAGGGTCATGGTAAAAAGCTTATCACTTACTGAATAAATTCTTTACTTGTAGATTTCAATGCTGCTTTAGTTTCAATAGATGTTCGCAACATTTTCTTGATACCTAAAATTGAATTCATTAGATGCATTTTAAATTTTTCTTTTAATTCAACTTCTTTTAACTTTTAGCATAGTTAAGACTTTCGTGAGCTCTAAAGACTATTTTTTTCAACTTCATGAAGTTGTGGTATATTTGTTGGTAAGGTAGTTCGAGGTCCGATGACCCTTAAAAGGACGAGTAAGCTTCTGAAGTAAACTCTGTCTGGATTGAAGATTCTAGCAAACGTTATTGCCTCTATACGTCAGGATAATCTTGTCTGACCTGTTATTGTAGCACCACACTGATTGGGAGAAAAACTGTAACGTTTAAAGCTTTGGAGCTAGTTGTAGAACTTTTTCTTAACGTCTCCTAGTAATAAAGCACTTTCTTTTTTTGCAAACTTAGTTGTTTTGGTGATCTAAGGTGGAGAGGTTGGTTCGTGACGCTGGTTGTGGTTGTCCGTATTCTTTAGGGCTGTCTTCCCTGGCTTCAAATTGAGATAGAAAATTCTCTGATGGCACCGGGACGAATGATTAATCGGCCACAAAAGTCTGGAGTGTTGGAGCGGGTTGGGCTCTCGCTAGTCACGTCTCCTAGTGTTGCACTGGAGACATTAACGTTCTGAACGCCTCTTTTTCTGTAGCACTCGGTTATTTTGGTGATCTGGCGTAAAAACCTACTTATTTTGCTGGCCCATGAAAGAAGAGTGTCATTGGTAGCTAGGATACCCAGCTGCACGACTAACAACTTTGTTCTTGGTGTTCTGCCGATAAACAACAACGATAATCGACAATTCGATGAGGTATGTTACAACCACTCTCTACTATCTTTGATTGCAGGTGGTTTAAATTTTACGTTTATACCACCGAGCAGATACTACTGAACTAAAACGCAAAGCTAGCTCATTTTAGCAGAACTTTGAGTTTATTGATCGCTATTGTTATTAACAAAAAAAAAACTGTGCAAAAACCATCTTGGAATCATCAAGAATCAGTATGCGAAATTTCAGCAAAATCAGTTCAGTAGTTTTTGCGGTTAGCGATCACAACGCTTTGAGCGACTTGGCTTTATATTTAAGTAAGATAATTAATACAAAAAACTTATTAGATAAATCCTTTACCTTACATTTTAGCTACAAAAGTAATGTCCATAATGCGGATGCTAGAGTCGTAGTTTTTTGATGATTTAAGTATTTTTTTATTATTTATGGTGTTAAGATATTATTATTAGATTTTAGGTATCGTAACTACAAAAATATTTTTTTCCATTGCTACAACTTTTATATTGAACACTTACTTGGAAAATTTTAACTTCCTTTATTCCCAAGCCAAACTGAGTGAAATCCAAACAACATCCCATGCTACAATACGAGGAGATATTTTATTGCAATCCGCTAATTGTGACGGTGCTCTACAGCTCTGCAAACGCCTCGTACATGTCCCAGGCTATGATCCGAAAGCTTATACTCTAACAGAACGTTTCTGGTAACGTAACACTGCTTATTAACAATTAAGTTAAATATTCAGATTATTTAGGTGAAGATTCATTAAAAAATAGTCATTTAAGCTATGTTTGTGCCCATCTCGTTAACAGAAAAAGTTATTTCACACAACTTAACGTTGAATTTATAAGTGAAAAAATACTGCTTGGGTCTCCTTGCTGAAAAAAGTGAATTTTGTTTCAAAAACATTTACAGTCAATTAAGTAGTGGTTAAAGAACTTGTAGATATTTTCAATATATTATACATTGTTCTTTTACTTTTTTAATCTCTCATAATTTAAAAACGACATCCATGTCAGACGCGATTTCGCAAATGAAAATGAAAAAAAATTATGTCTGTGCATGCCATGGACAAAGCTCATCTTACATTTCAACAAAGTTAGGACTTAAAGTCTCATTCTAAGCCATCTTACCGTTATTACATGGAGAAATAGTGAAACTAACATTTCGTTTATTCTTGCATATTTTATCTTGTAGGGGCAGTCTGGAGAAAACTAAAAATTTCAACGTTATCAATTGGGTAAATCTGATTTTTTAGAGTTATAACATTATTTATTACGTACCTTGCTATGTTCTAAGAAAAAAAGAATTTTACGCACATTTTTAACATTTCTAAGAATAATTCAAGTCTAGACTTAGCAAGATTCATTGAACATTGGATGAGATAGATGTAAATTTAGATGTAAAACAAACTATTCATGATCTAATTTTTTACCCGCCTTGCTCAAAGTACAATTAATTGTACTAAAACAAATTTTGAATTGTTCTACGATGTTAAAAGAATGTAAGTCAAATTTTTTGTTCGCACAAAAATGACCAGAAAAAATTAATTACAGGTAATAAAAGTAATAAGTCACAGTTCAGTGGGGTAGGAAGCTAATAAATTTAATGTAAACTTATAGAAAAAGTCAGTGGAGTAGGGAGTGATAATATTTCTATTATGATCCTCTGTTGATACAATTTATTTGAAAAAGGGAGGTTATCGAGTATCCTTTTTGCTCTAAGGAATACATAAAGCCTGATTTTATTGGGATTAATTGTGATTTAAAAACAAAACATGAAAAATTAGATCATGTGTCAGTTCATGTTCTTTTATGTCTTTCTAAAATTTTTAATGAATCTTGCTAAGTCTGGGCTAGAATGTTTTTTAGAACTGTCACAAAATTGTGCCAATTTTTATTTCTCATTAAGTAGTAAGTTATTCAATTAATTATGTTATAAAACTAAAAAATTATATCACCCTAATCGATGAAGTAGAAAACTTTAATTTTCCTCCGGACTACACTTGAATACAAAAAAATTTTACAAGCAGTTTTTTTTCCAATATTTGATAAGAAAACTTTTTTTTATGATCCTCAATCTGTCATGCTTACAGCACTTTATTTGCTGATTGATTGAAGAAATTGCTGTTTTTTTTTAGAGGCAACTTTTATTGACGTATGGACATTTTTTTTTCTTTGTTACTATCGTCTTTTTTTGCTATCGAAAATATCATTTTACAAAAACCTTTCTTATACCTAACAAGTTACGGAAAATCCATGTTATACAAGATATGTTTCTTTTATTCAATTCAAACAAAGCAGTTTAAGGACTTCTTAAATTTTTTTTTAGAACATTATTTACATACCAAAAAAACTAATCATTTATAACTTTAAGTGCAATCCTAAGATTAAAGTTACAGAAAAACTCACTGAGTGACGAATTAAACATGTAACGTGATAGTTAACGTATTATTGTATCAGCATATAGAGATTTTTAAGTTTCTGAGTTAGTTAATCATTTTTTCAGCTTCAACCTTTTTGTAAGTATTACCTGTGTGTTGCTAAGAAATGCTACTCAGCACATTTACAAAAAAAAAAATTATGAAAGTATATATAAAGAAGTCCTTGTTTGTACAGTAAGGTGATATTTAATAACCGTATTTTATAATGAAAAAAAAGACACTTATTTTGAACAGTGTCACTCAACGACGAACAAGTTCTAGAAGTAGAAGATCAAAAGTATTTGTCAATATACTACCTGACCTAGCCTTGGATCTCTTATCATATTCATTCTGTGTAACACTTACGCCATATCTTTTGTTTCAAAGACCAAGTTACAAATGATAATTTGTCTCGCTATTAGGTTGGTATCTACTCCCCACCCTAAATGAAAAATCTTCTTTCAGATATCTAAAATCTCATATCAGAGCCTTAACACTATAAAAAATAAAAACTCTTTTAAATCATCTAAGAACTGCCAATCCAGTATCATTACCTTTTAAGTTAAAAATATTACGTACGAAACTCGTCAAATATACTTCTTGCATTAATCAATTAAGGATGATGATTTTACATTATTTCTATGTTGTTTACGCTTAAACGCTAAGGTTAGCATGTCTGCATCTGATAAACTAATATTCCTATTGATTGTTCCGATAAATAAGCCCTATTCAAGGGTCTCTATCTACCTGGGATAACTTAAGGTATAGTGTCTAGGTCTGTACAAATGGCGATGTCACCGATAGACTGATAAAATGTATCAAGGATCTCATTTTGTGTAAGGACTTCTGTATTACCTGATCAGTTCGAATCTAATTTGTTTTGTAACTAAGCGTCTTAACTAGCTGACAGATCTATAATGGGCACCGAGCCATTCGAGGAGTAATTTACAGTAGTTGTAGAGGGCATGGGCGGCCTTGGCTTATGTGTCTGTATTTTTCAGGGTGTAAGCCTTATGCTTCTTAATTTGATTCATATAAATATGTGGGTTTGCGTTGCTTGTACTTTGTGCTTTTTATTATCAGCTTTCACCGTATGTCAGGTCTGAATGCCTAAGGTAGGCCAATGAATAATAGCACCATTTGTGTATAGAAGTAAGTGACTGTTATAATATTCTTCTTAGATATTTACACTTAACTAACACATGTATACCTTTGAGGTGCTTCCGGTGGCATTTGGTCTTCTATGATAATGCAAAGGGCTGCTGTGCTGGTTCTAACCCTGTTAAAATACTTATTGAAAAAAAGGTAATTTTGATTTGTACTGGGTTATTGCTGTAGTTTGTACGGATTAAGAGGTGGGTCACAAATACACTGTTTGTGGTCAACGGCAACTATTAAATATTACACGGCCTTTTTAGGATCATAGATAAAAACCACGTCGTTCGAATGTTGGCAGTAACACCAGTAAAAATAGTAACCCAGATGCAAGAGGAGCTCTACATTACGGAAAAAATGGTGTAAAGCTAAAATTAAAGCGAAAACAAGAGATCGAACGAATTTAAGATTCTAAATGAAAGATTAAAAAAATACATTAATTCTTTTTCCAAAAGTATGGAAACACAATAACGAATGTTGAGGATGGCATCAAAGCTGCTATTAAACACTTAAAATTAGCACCTACAGTTGTAGAAGCTGTTTTTTCTCTAAAAAGATTTACAGATGTCCAAAGGGAAAATTTATAATCCTTGCAGCTCTGGAAATATAGAAAAAAAAATTTTTCATCAGCATGGTACAGGTAACTAAAAGGACATTAAAAAAGGCGCTAAAGTTGATAACAACGAGTTTTGACTCTAACAATTCTAATGTTGCTATTTAAAGTGTTGTTACTACAAAAAAGTTAGATGTATTTATAGAAGTTAAGGGTATCAAGGATGCAATTTTATTTTTTTAGCAAGTAGAAAAGTCAGTAGCTGTATATAAAAAAAAAGAATTAACAGTAGAAATATTAAACTAGACGTCTAAGACCTAAATACCATTGCTAAAGAGGAAAAAGTTGAGGAAGCTAAGGTAAGGATTTTTAAATAAAAAAGTCAATGACTAAATAAGCATTTCTAAGACCTAATCCCCGAAGAAACAGGATGGTACTAATAGTGGTAAGCGAATCAATCACAAGACTATCAAAAATGTAGGCATTTTAAGAGTTAGCTTTGTAAAGTGTCTAATCTAGAGAGGAATCACAGTAAACAGATGTCACAGTGGTCTTTGATACGGACAAGTATCAGGTGACTGCAAAGAAAAAAAATGTCTTAGTTATGCTTTTAACATAAGAGCTCCAACTACTGAAGAAAAGAGAGCCACAGCCCAGCACGGTGTCATCTCTGCCCAATGGCAGAAAATAAGTAGAAAGCTGGCAGTAAAAACTGCCCAACGTATAGTAAAACGCTAGTTGAGGCTAGATAAAAGGCTTAATTAGGGCGTATCTAAGTTAATAAGATCTTGAGGATAAGTATAGGTTAATTTAAGCCCAAACAATTCCCATCCCCGTGTAGTGTTTAGAGTTTTTAACTCGGTTGATCATGTTATTGCATTGGCCTAACCTGCAGTCTCACTGTCTATGGTGATGAGTTTAATTTTATTTTCTGGATTAAGTCTGTTTCTAAAACAGTATGTTGCTTCTTGCTACAATGACATAATATACATGGCAGAAATTTCTTTATCATCCTTCAATCTGTTAGCTTCTAATACCTGTTGCCATAGATTAAACTATCATAGCTCATTTTTTCTCATCAGACTTATTGCTTATTTCTCCGAGTAGTTAATAACTTGTCTTAGTAGGCTCATAAATAAATTTTAAGTCCTTGTATATTTTGAAAGGTTCGACCTTTGCATAACTACTAATGCTTTTCCTACGAACTAAGAGCAAGCTAGTTTGGAAGCATATGCCTACTCTGCTACAATTATTGTGTCTCTCACCTTATCGCAGCTTTTCCACATTAAAGTGAGTAGAATTTTACTTATATTGTACACTGAGACCACTACTAAGGTATATTTCGAGGTGGTTACTTGTGCTATACTTCATGTATTTCTTTATCTGGGTCAAGTGGCACTGAATTTTCTGAGTCGAGCGGTATTGTTTTTTTCTTCTCAAAATTGTTGGTCTGAGCTTGTGTAGCCCTCAATAGCCTTTTGGCTACAGCTAACTTTTTTTTGGAAAGTGTCTTTTAAATTACTCACATTAGCTGTAACGTTTCCGCTAAAAAAGTTACATAATAAAATTTTTTTTACACGTTGTTTGTTAGCTTTCTTTTTGATTTGGTTACAGCTTTTTCAATGTTATTTTTTTGGTCTCGTTCAGCCTTCACAATTTTTTTTTTAAACGGCGTGTCTTGGTGCAACAAGATACAATTTATCTAACTATCCACAAGGAGTCCTGGAACCAAGCAAGGCAGTGTATCTGTTAATTTTTATTCTCAAGTGGCTGAGTAGTTATACTTCAGTATAATTGATATGCCTATTGATATGACCATGGGGTAAGAAGGCAGGGCTACCTTCACAAACCTTGAAGATGGCGTTGCAAGTTTCTGGTGTAACTCAGCCCCAACTAAATTTAAAGTGTCTTCAGCTTACTTACAAGAATTATTTGATTTTTTGTTAGCTCCTGATTTTGAGTGCCGTAAGTACATTTCAGAGGGTTGTATCTCAAATATTCTTGCAAATTGTGGATACCATTGCAAAACATAAACTGGGTACAACTTTTTTGAATTTATTTAATGTTTGGTGTCTCACGTTTTGGTATGGCATCGGAAAAACACCGAACACTAAATTTTGTGTCTTCTACGAATCCATACAATAAAAAACACAAATTTATTTATTATTTAAACAGTACTTTTTTTGGCGGGTGTCTTCGTTCCTTCAAACACCGTTTAATCATATTCACGGAAATTACCGTGATCACTAAAATCTCAGAATGCGTCAATTAGTTGTTGTTCTTTAGACCAATGTCCTTATTTATCCCTTAAATTTGTGAGGGAAATTGTATCCTCTAACACTTTCTGCCTTAAATAGTGGAAGAAAATGCGTTGCTTTTTTTGAAGCGAAACTTTTTATGGTACGTTGTGAATTTTTTCAATCGACTCGAAATTTCTGAGCCCCCCACTACTCCAGCCGCTCTCTCTCTCTCTCTTTCTCTCCGCGTTCCCCTTTCCACCACATGCTATACTAGCAGTGCATCCCTACCACTCCAGCCGCTCTCTCTCTCTGCCAGGTCCCCCTTGCCACCACATGCTATACTAACAGGCATCCCTACTAATCCAACTGCAGCTGCTCTCTCTCTCTCTCTCTGCCTCGTCCCCCTTGCCACTAGAGCAGTGCATATACGCGTAGAGTGGGACTTGGGACAGCCTTTTTCTCTGCCTCACTCCCCTTGCTACTACATGCTTAAATTTTAACACACACACACACACACACACACACACACACACACACACACAGATATATATATATATATATATATATTTAGNTGTATATATATATGTGTGTGTGTGTGTGTGTGTGTGTGTGTGTGTGTGTGTGTGTGTGTGTGTGTGTAATAAGGTATTATTTGTTATTAAATAACCTTAAATTCGTAGTTTAGTTGTACTTTTCTGACATATGCGTTATAAACTGCAAAAAAATTGTAGTGTACGTTGAAAATTAATAGAGATTACCACAAATTAATTTAAAGTGTTTTCATGACAACATAACCTCATATATTAAGAGAAATCGTCATATCTCGATGGAGAAGCAAAATAGGACAAAAAATACCGATTTCTTACGGGTATCCTAAAGTGGAAATAAAATATTGAGACGCAAAAATTGAGGTGTCATTTGTTATGATTACATAACCTTAATTCGTATTTGCGGTCTATCTTTATGAAATTGTAGGTCCATCTTAACTCGTAGCAATGACACATATAATTGCTTCTTATATAATTTTCTGTATAAAATAAGTTTAATATTTGATACTTAAAGTTTCACTTCTATCGTGGGTCCCACGACCAATTTTTTTTTTTTTTTTTTTTTTTTACATTTATACAACCCTTTTTTTTTTTTTTTTTTTTTTTTATTTCACTGAGTGCAGCCCTTACTCATATCAACAGTTTTGGGAATTAATGAAGTTAAGGTTGGAGCATCGATTGTCGTTGTCTGTTTCACCAAAGGTAAAGTTGTTGGCTCCAATAACCACCATCGATCCCGTGCCGTTAGGATGTTTAGAACTTTTTTCACGAAGACTTTGTTTGGATTCGAATCTGTATTTCTTTTTTTTGTTAAAGTATCAAGAAAAGAGGACGAAGTTATGTATAAACATTCATCAAACTTTTGGTAAACTAAAAGGATAAGTTCCTAATACTCTTACAATTAGATATTTGCTTATCGCTTGTAGATGTTCGGCGGAAAGGCATCAAGAAAAATGACGTTACGCCTTTATAATTAAGCAAAAAAACAGTTGATCAAATTTTTTAAAAATCAAGTTGATTTTATAAAACAGACCGTTTAATAGGACTTCTTAGGTTCTAGGATAGTTGAACAAATTATATTTTAGTCACCCACTCTTCATTATAGCACTCCTAAACTCTAATTGACCATGCCTAGTAAATACGCATGTTAACAGTATACTAATTATTGTATTCCTATTAAAATACCTTTTAACACAACAAAAATGTTTGATAAATTTGATGTGTTGTTCAACTCATATTTTAATGCAAGGAATTTCTGAAGCCTTCATATACTGCCAATAACTAGTATTCTTCTTCATAAATTTGTCGTATTGAAGAGTTCTGAAACCCAACCGTAAAAACAGTAAAGTTCTTTTTTTTTGCGCAACGTACATTTTGTATGACACTCCTATTGCACTGTTTAGTACTCCTACTTTAACAAAATTAAACTAAATAATATTGACTCTTCACTGGTCCAGTATATAACCCTTTTTTTTAAATGGATTAAAGTAACGCCCTAATATTGTCATATACTTTTAAAATAGCAAGGCATTATTGTATTTAATGTGACGTTTGCATGAAGTACCAGTCAATAGTCAATATTATTTAGCTGGATTTTGTTAAAGTACCAGTACTTAACAGTATAATACGAGTGTCATACAAATCGTACGTTGAGCAAAAAAAAGTGACGTTACCGTTTTTATGTTTGGATTTCAGAACTTTTTAAGGCTGCAGATTGATTAGGAATAATACTTTTTATCAGATGTATATAAAGGCTTCAAAAATTCTTTAAAATAAGATGTTAAGTCAACAGCACATCAAACTTACCTAACCTTTTTGTTTTGTCAAAAGGTATTATTATGGAGATATTGTTAATTTTAAGGAAAATACTATTTTTCAAATGCTTGTATTAAAAAACTTTATTACGTTATATACTGCTTCTACTATAAAACACTGGATAGAAACAAAGTTAAAACATAATAGCTATGCCGATCAGCAATAGTTTCACTAAATTTCTACTTTAAGTAGCTCATAATAAGATGTTTCAAATATATGGATGTGCCTAGAGGTTAATTTGTTCAAGGAATTCATAAATTTACCGAGCGAAACAAAACTTTAAAAAAATACTGTTTCAGAATGATCACTCATAATACGTTCTTTTTTATTTTTCTTTTATTAAACAACTTTATCATATAATTCACAGCAAATTTTCTTTAAATGTACTTAAATAAATTAAATTGGTTTCTTGAAGTCAAAACTTCAGTAATTGTACGCACCCAAGATCCCGAGTGTGTCATTCATTCAACTAGCTTTCATTCTTGTATCTTTTTTATAGCACGCAGTGGCTTAGTCAGCTAGGTTGTGGCACGTGAGAGGCCGTGGTTTGATTCCCAGCCAGTGTGACTTTTTGGGCAAGTACCTCTGTGATTTCTCACATGTGCTTTTCCACCACTCAATGCTCCTCGAGGAGGATTTTAAGCGACCTTTTGGCAACTAAAATTGCCTCATTTCCCCCTACCCTCTCCTAGTAATTGGAGAACTCCCATCCCTTTCCTCATCCCTTTCGCAAGTGCTAAGTGCCCATAGTAGTGCCCTCATTAAAGGAGCCGGACATAGAGCACTATGATATAAAAAAAAAAAAAAAACAGAATTATATATTGATAGAATCGAAGCTCGTCCAGTAATAGTTATTTAATAATCAAGTTGTTCTTACAATAAAAAGTTATTGATTATGAGAATACGTACGAAAATCGTTGAAGCGATGTACAAGTTACATGAACAATTGCTTTTACTAAACAATTTCTTCTTCCACTTCTTTTGAAAAAGTCCATTATAGGTGCATAATTATGAACTACACAAATTGCTAAATTAAATGAGGCTAATATTTGTTGTAAGTGGCTGTCTTATTGAGTTATACGTAAATTAATTAATTTCTTGACTTTGACAGATGATACACGGTTAAAAAAAAATTAAAAAAAGGTTATGTTTTACTCGTCTGTCATCTGAGCTTTCTCCTACAGCTCCAAATTTTGTGGCCAAATGTGGAACTAATTGATTATGAGGAACGGTAGAGTAGAGTGGCAATGCTTTTTTTTAAAGTAAAATAGAGGTTTTTTTGTAAATTTTATTAATTAACGAGTTACTTGTAAGGATCTCAATATTAAGGCGGAAAATTTGGATTTTCCTTTGATTATTCATTATTGTTTATTTATAATTGATATTTATCATTAAACGTAGAAAGAGTTTGATGTTTATGACAAATTAAACGTATAAAGAGTTTGATTTTTATGACAAATAAAACGTAGAAAGACTTTGATTTTTATGACAAATTAAACGTAGAAAGAGTTTGATTTTTATTTGTCCACGCAAACCGTAAAAACTGTACGAGTAATACCGTACCACTGCTATTAAGAAATTATAAAATTTATTGCTGATAATTTATTTATTTATTAAAAATTTCAATTTGGATGCCAAAGTAATTGCTTCTTCGTGGTTGCTTGGTGTGAAAATTTTTATCAGAGTACAATCAATAGCTCCAATGACCCAAGGAAAACCTAAGCGATGATGAAAACTAAAAAAAGAATCAATTACTAAATTTTTTTTTTTTTTTTTTACAATTTTGTAATAAAACATATAAAATTCCAGACTCTACTTGTATATTTGCACGATCCTCGTGAGTCATAAGGAAACGAATATGTCGATTTTTAAGTCTATTGATGGCTGTTATTACGACATGTAAATATTGACTCAAGGTGGGTTGGCTAATTGGATGCTGTAAATCATTACCAGCCCCTTTCTGATATGAGTCTTGAGCTAAAAATCTTAAAACAGCCAAAACTTGCAATCGAGGATCCATTCCTCATTCATGTAGTGGCAGGAAATCTTCGATCATTTGAATAAATAACAAGGTAACTCTAGGATACATCCTATAAATAGTTCCATTCACATATATTTCAATTTTTACTGGGACATGCAATAGACTATTTTGTGTAGAATGGCCCATATGCACTTTTACAAAAAAATTACCTGTACATTTTTTTAACACCTCATCTCTAAAATTAAATGGATCAGAGCTATCTCTTAAAAAAATACGCCGCAATTTCAACTGCTCTCTTGCTTCTCTTCTTTCTTGCCTTTCATTATTGAAGCCTAATAATACTGCAGCTATTCCGAGCATTCTCAAACAAGTAATTTAGATTTAAATTTACTAGCTTTTAAAGAACGAACATACAAAATACCGGAATTGACAATAAATAATGTATCACCAAAAACTCATTGAAACAAAAAATAAACGAACACCGAATGTTGCTACCGTCTACTCTAAACATTTACGCATCTAACTTAGCTTGTCAGCTAACTTCAAGTTTTTGGTGGTTATCTTTTGTCGTTTTGTCAGAAACTCAAACGCCATCCTTATTTGTGCCGAAAAGCTTTTGATTTAATCGAACAAATAATAAAAAATTTGAACAGTTCAAGTCATGGGCAAGGTATCAAAGAATTCCAATAATAGTAAAAATGCTTGTCCGTAAGTGTAATCTTTGTTTACTTGGTTTGTGTATATCTGTTATTTGAAGTTTAAATTTTGAAAAGTTGATAAAATTTACCATGTAACAACATAAAATTTCAGTACTACTATAGATATAAATATAAAATGTTTTAAATTATTAAAAATATAGGAAATATGAGAAGGCCAGAAAAAATATGACGCCCGCTCGAAGGGAGCTCTGCTTGCTTATATGGAGAGCCACTCAAATCTCGCAAGAAATAAGTTTGTTGGACCAAACGGAAAAGAAGACCTCAGTAGGCAATGGGAAATTCTTGCCAATCTCCTGAATGAAATTGACGGTCCATCAAGAGATGGGACAGCTTGGAAAACAGTCAAATGCATCTTTATTTTTTTATTAAAAAAACTTGGTGTTCAAAAATTTACACTAAAAAGTAAACACATATTGTTCTTTGGGAGAAAAAAAAACCAATTTAAAAAAGCGCTATAAAAGGTTCCAATACTGCGGAACGCTAAGAAAAGTATCGACTCTGGCGTGTGCTAAGAAAAGTACCAATTTAAGTCACGTATTTAAATACTTTTTAATTTTCAGTCATGGAAAGACATTAAATCGAAAGCACGTCATGCGTATGGAGAACATCAATCTCAAAAAGCAGCTACAGGCAATAATGTAGAGAGCAAAATCGATTTGGACCCACAAATCGAAAGGATAATAAAAATCATTGGGTGGTCTCACAACAATGGTCTTCAATTAACTAAAGAAGCGGGTTTGCCAAGTACGTATATTTGTCATATTTTTAAGTTTATTTTCATACTTAGAGCGTTTTTGAGAGGCTGGTGTGCCCTTGGTAGGAAAAGTAGGACTTACCACATAAGCGCCATCGCTCGGGGGCTACCTTACATCCCTCGGGCCGCAAAATAGCCCCAGAGACGATGGTACTTATCTGACGAAAACTATTTTTTTTACTCTTTTTAACGTATAATTTGTGAATTCTCACTTTCTTAGTAACATATTGTTTTGACTGTCCTTCGCGTTTTTCTTTTTTTTTTTTTTTTTTTTTTTTTTTTTTCCGTA
>NW_019379938.1:179455-209995 GCF_000648655.2 Copidosoma floridanum
TTTTTTTTTTTTTTTTTTTTTTTTTTTTTTTTTTTTTTTTTTTTTTTTTTTTTTTTATGTTTGCAACCTGAATTTAATTGCGAAAGTTATTTATTAAACATTTTATAAAAATGTTAACTTTTAGTTGTGTTGCAGGTTCTTCACAGCAACAAAATTATGAGGTTATAAGTGACAGCAGTGATATAAAAATGATTGAAGATGGTATTTAATCATTGTGACACAAATAAATTTTAATTTTAAAAATATACATATAATTATTATTTAAAACCACGTTTCCAGATGAGCACAAAATTGATTTTTCGAAAACAGCCACAAGTGGATTATATAAAAGCGAATCAAAGCCAGAGAGAACGGGATTTGTTTTCAACTACTATATCGATTGGACAAATTATGGTAATATACTACGCATATTTTAGTCAGATAAAAAAATTTAATAGTTTATTTTTAATTACAAAATTTAAAAGTACGTCCTCTAACTCTTTATCAGTGAACGAAGACGCAAAACCAATTCTTCGAGCTACAGTTGACCTTACAGAACTAGGTATACGTAAAAAATTTTTTTTATATCAATATTGTACTTCAATAAACTGTAAAACCATTTTTTAAATATTTTTTCAATTAAATTTCAATTTAATTACTGATTTGATTTGAATCTTAGCATTTAACTTTGTATGGCCATAATTAAACAAATTATTTTTTAAAACATATTTATGGGTATGTTTGAAGAACTGAGTCCACCAAAAGCTACAAAGGTTGAAAGTACCTATCAAGATTTAGATACGATCATTAGTTTTATGAAAGATGGTATGATTAAAGAATATTAAATATTTAAATCCCAAACAAACCTATTGGGTATTTTTACAAAAAAATTTTAGGATTGCCTAAGCAAATGACGAATTTGGTAAATGTGGAATTTAAATGCGGAAAAGACGAGCCAATAAAAAAGACTTCAAAAAAGCAAGAATTAGTTTCAGCAAAGTCGAATGAAACATTTTAAAAAAAATCTGAGACTACTCCAGTCACGAGCTTTAAAAATAGATGTAAGGAAATTTTTCTTCTTTAAAATTTCATTTGTCATAATTTTCAATTTGAAAATGTATTTAACAACAGCAATAATAGATAATATTAACACTGCAGTAGATGCCGTCTCTCAAAATACATTTTCTGTCAATAAATTGAATGATAACTGACAAGCATTCATGGTGACCCAAGATAAAAATGATAAAAATAAAAATGACGAAATAAAAAAAATTAACCAAAATTTGATCAAGATCACTAAAGTCTTGAAGACTATATGTAAGGCTAAACTGAGTCAAGTTGCTTATAAAAGTTAATACAAGGTATTAATTATAATATTTACTTAGAAAGTTAAATAATTATTTACTTTTCAAATTAATAACTAACACATATTTTTAGAGAAATGAAAGCATCGGAAAATAGATAAGTATTCTTTGATTTATTTTTTTATCAGTATATTCAATAAATCTTATTATTAAAACTGCCAATTTAGATCCGAAGCAAGGGTGCTGTAATTTAAAGTGCTGTTCTTTAATACTGATAAGCTGTCCAAGATTTTGATACTGTTGTTCATTGTGGATGCGATAGCTACAGAATTGACAAGAATGCTTACGCTCACTTACTGAATATAATTTTTATGTTCTTCCATTATCGTTACTGAATATTTGTCACTATTGTTTAGTGTAATGTAACAACATTGAAGCTTCATCGATTAATAATAATAAAGATGTTTTTTGTAAAATAACACTGAATTAATGATTAAAAAATCAATACTGCTATATGTATATATGATTCAATAAATTTTGATTGACACTCGCATGAGAATGTCACTTTTTTTCAGCTATACAGAGTATTCACTGCACTACCATGTTCCCGTACGTAGGCCGATTGTTTTTCAAATTAAGTCCAGAAGTTTTTTACTGCGCATAACGTAAGTATACATTGCCTTTACATATTCTTAATTTGTACATTCGTGGAGCACTGGAGCAGGAACCAGAAAGGTTAATGATAAGTACTGTCAATTTTTCACGTGTGGGGATTGGCACTTGTGTTATTTAATTTATTTATTTAATAACAAAAGCATCCAGTAAGCACCCTGGGTCGGGTGGGGATTATCGATTGTGTTATTTAATTTATTAATTCATAAAGCGACCAGTAAGAGCCCCGGATCGTGGGGGGATTGGTGCTTGTGTTATTTAATTTATTTATTTAATAATAAAGCGACCATAAGGCTCACCGGGTTATTGGGTTAAATAGCTTGGGGTTTATTTATTAATTTGTTATGTATGAAATACTGTCATATTATCTGGGTTTTCACGTCTTGCTTCATGTAGCCAATTTGAACTTAGCGCTTCTTTGGGTGCCACTGTCGAGAGCACTGCAGTCCCATGGTACAAAATAGAGCGTCGCAATAGACTATCCGCATTAGAAACAACCAATCAGAGCTATTGTGGACGTTCAAGCTATTGCGAACGATCGAGCTGTTGCGGTTTGCGAACGTTTTTATATTTTGGTATGCAACTGTCAGAAAGCTTTGAGATCATGTAAGGTATTACTTTGCTTAGAAAACGAGACCAAACCAATAGTTAAATATTAAAACCAGCTTCAGTATGTTTCGACGGATTTTTAGTTTTTGAAAGAAGATGGGTTGTTTTACATAAATGGTTGCCAAAGTTAGTATAATCTTCTGTAGGATACTAATTTTCATGTTAGACATTTCACACTGAGCTCCAAAACATACCAACAAAAACAAACAATCACCGTTGATCAGCTGGTTATGTTATTCTATTTCGGAGAGACAAAGTTCACTAAGGTCACATGTGCAGGAACGACCGATGCGTAACTTATTTACGCCCGTGAGTGCGAGTGAGAAAGAGATAATCCGACCCTCTCACTCGCACTCGCTGGCCTACATGGATTACGTATCGTTCTTTCCTGCACATGCGACCATAGCGAACTTTGCCTCTCCGAAATAGAAACGTCCGCAATAGCTTTGATTGGCTGTTTCTATTGCGAACAGTCTATTTCGGAGCTCTATTTTGTACCATGGAACTGCACCCTAAGCTATTGTTCACATGGAGCGCAATAGAGCGAGCAGGAAAGGAATTTCTCCATAAGCGGCTTTGTTAAGTTTATTGCGCTGACGGATAGCCCTCTTGCGGGGCGCAATATACTTAACATAGCCACTTATGGAGAACTTCCTATCCTGCTCGCTCTATTGCACTCCATGTGACTGCAGCCTAACAGCCAAGAACTTAAAAATGTACTTATGACAGAATTAGATAGGCATGTGTACACAAGTATCTTACGTTTGGGCTTGCATGAATTCGCCGTACTTATAAGTCATGTCCATTTTTATCGTCTAGCAGATAGACTCTAGCTATACTTTTTCCATGAGTACATCAGTTATCTTGAGATTTCTGTTGAACAACAACGAACACTCGATTGAGAGTTAGGATCGATGTATCGATGGCAATATCGAGAGTTTATAATGTGGTAGATTTAAATTTAGTCATTTCGCTATCTTATAGTTATTATACTACTGTTATTGCTATTGCTATAATTATTATTTTGCATTTAACTTTGTATGGCCATAATTAAACAAATTATTTTTTAAAACATATTTATGGGTATGTTTGAAGAACTGAGTCCACCAAAAGCTACAAAGGTTGAAAGTACCTATCAAGATTTAGATACGATCATTAGTTTTATGAAAGATGGTATGATTAAAGAATATTAAATATTTAAATCCCAAACAAACCTATTGGGTATTTTTACAAAAAAATTTTAGGATTGCCTAAGCAAATGACGAATTTGGTAAATGTGGAATTTAAATGCGGAAAAGACGAGCCAATAAAAAAGACTTCAAAAAAGCAAGAATTAGTTTCAGCAAAGTCGAATGAAACATTTTAAAAAAAATCTGAGACTACTCCAGTCACGAGCTTTAAAAATAGATGTAAGGAAATTTTTCTTCTTTAAAATTTCATTTGTCATAATTTTCAATTTGAAAATGTATTTAACAACAGCAATNATAAATTTTCATTGACACACGCATAGGAATGTCACTTTTTTCGGCTAAACAGCAGCCCCTTGCGGCTCAGCTTGTGCGCAGAATAAACAGAGCGTCTGCTGCACTACTAACCATGTTTCCGAAGGAAGGCCCAATGTTTTAATAATTATTCCAAAATAGAACACTTAGTTACAACAATGATTTATAAAAAATATAAATCGGAGACAGTGATGTAAAATAATTATTGTCCAAGCGTGTGTCCCTGCTCTTCTTGTGTACGTCTGATGCACTTGCGAGTGTATTAAAGTCCAATAAATTAATGCGAATAATTGTATGCTAGTCTTACGCACTTGTTGTGCAAGTCTGATGCATTTGTAAGTGGACCAAACTGAAAAAACTAATGCAAGCAACTTTATGCAAGTCTGACGCACTTCTTGCGCAAGTATCGTGCGTGTGCGCCCCTTTGCACTTCTTGTGCACGTTTGATGCACTTACAAGTACGTTAAAGTGAAAAAATTAATGCACTTAACTGAATGCAAATCTTGTGCACTTCTTGGGCAAGTGTCTTGCACCTGTACCTTGCAGCAGATTCATGTAATTCTGTGGAAGCAGATCAAGCATCGTTTTATGCAATTTATTCACCAAACCAAACTTTGCGTAAGAATTGCATAGGAATTGCATTAACTGTGCTACCAGGGAAGTTACAAAAGAAATATAAAAAGTAATTCCAAGGAAAATCTATATAAAAAATATATATGTGTATGGGATAACTTATATAACAAATATATAAGTACTTTCTATCAGAGAAAAGCATGGCCATTGAATATGACACGGAGTTATTAAAAAAAAGCTAAAGTTTATGTGTGTAACAGACGTTTTTAAGATTAAATAAGCAACAGAGTATACAATACGGTTCATTACCTTTAAAGAGTCATACGTACGTAAGTAATAAAAATAGTAAGACAAAAATGAAATTAAAAAACCAGTAGTCAGTGGATGCTTGGGTACCCAAGTATGAAGTTATACTTTTAATTGTAAGACAGACAATATATGAATGGAAATACCCTCTATGAAACTATATTTTTAATAATTCACTGCTACAATTTATCGGACGTGGTGCAGTTACTGTGAATGATAATACTTAGTAACTGAAAGTGGGTTTAATAAATAGTTGGATATTTAATAAATAAACAATTCTAAAAAATATATTATATAACACAAGTTTAAATTAAAGCCATTGCATGACGTGCTGCCAGAGAGGCCAGTACAAGACTGTGCGCTTTCAACGAATCTTCCGATCATCTCAAAACAACATTTTACCGGCTACGCTAATAACATATCTCTAAAGTCACGATCGCATCTGGCACACATGCTCACACATTAATTACACGTGTAACCCCCATCACCTTAATAAAATAATTTTAATTCTATATTTGTCCAGAATGTTAGTCCTGACTTATTTTGGTCAGCTCAGAGCTACGTGGAAAAACGTGTAACTTTGCGTGTAGAGATATAAGAATAGATTGCACGAGAGAGCAGCTACACCGTAATCAGACCATTGAGAGGACGCCTATGTCTGAAAGCCCTGTCTGTTTTTCTCTATGTGATTGGCTAGGCAAAGACAGACGGGGCCTATAGCAGAAGAGTTCTCTCTATGCTCTAATCCCGCTGCCGCTTATATGCCAGTATATTTAGCACACGTGCACTTTATCCTTATATGTTTATAGTTTTTGTGACGATAACTTAGTCTTACATACCTTATAAAAATAATGGGTCACGTGATGAAGCCTCTTCATTAGTTGTAAAAAATTAGAAAATAAGATTTTTCAAATTAAATAAAAAATTATAGTAATCTATACGTAAATTGTATTTGAAATATTGCGTGCTATAACAAATCTATAACTATTGTATCTTCCTTGAAAAATAATTGAAGTAAAAATCTTTAGTTTTTGGGTTTGTTGCAGGAGTCCCAGCCCCCTATTCTATATACGTAATACGTGACATCTGTGGCTTAGAGAGAGAAGGGCTTACGATAGAATTTTTTCCAAACTCTCCTTTACCATATATAAAATGTAAGTAACTTATTAAATAGTAGGGTCCCTCTTGCACGTGTTCCCTTAGATAATACATACAGTTCCAAACTACACTGTGTCGCTGAGCATATCGATCGTTTCTGAATCCACTGCATATTCTTACAGATAATATTCAATACTAAATCACATTAATTAAAATCGTAAAATAATTTCCTACAGGTGACCATTTTATGACAATTATTTGTTGATTTTGTGAGGAATAAAAAGGTGATTGAAAAATGTTACATTTTTTTTGTGGATATATACATCTATATTATACGTACTATTTGTGCATTCAAAGAATGATTGTTTTTTCTATCAACGTATGCTTCTTCGTGGCAGCTTGGAGTTAAAGTTGTTATCAGCGATGGCTCAAATGACTCCAGGAAAACTTAAACGATGATCGAAGCTAAAACAAGGATCTAATTAGAAAAAATTATTACTTTTATACATTTTTGTAGCTTTAGTTTAATTCCAAAAACGTATTTAATATATTAAACATTTAATAAAAATGTTTACTTTTCCTTATGTTGCAGGTTCCTCATATCAACAACATTATGAAACTATAAGTGTCAGCAGTGATGTCGAAATGATTGATGATGGTATCTAGTCATTATCACACAAATAAATTTTGATTTTAAAAATTTTCACATAATAATTATTTAAAACCATATTTTTAGGTCAGCCAAAAACTGATTTTTCGAGAATAGCTACTTATGGAATATACGTAGACGAATCAAAGCCAGAAAAAAAAGGTATGGATTTTATTTACTATACCAATTTAACAAATAATGGTAATATTCTATGTGATTTCAGTCGGTTAAACATATTTATTCATTTTTTTCTATAACAGAGTTTCAAAGTACGTCCTCTATTTCTCCATCAGTAACCAAAGACGCAAAACAGATTATTGAAGCTACAATTGACCTTACAGAATCAGATATACGTAAAAAAATTTTTCCCATTAATATTGTACTTAAACAAATTTTAAAACCATTTTGTAAATATTGTTTCAATTATTCTCCAATTTAATTCCTAGTCATTTAATTTTAATTTTAGAATTTAATTTTGTATGACCATAATTTAACAAATTATTTCTTAAAATGTAAATATGGGTATGTTTGTAGAATTGAGTCCACCGTAAGCTACAAAGGTTGAAAGTACCTAAGTACTAAGAATATGGAATTTAAATGCGAAAAACAGGAATCAATAAAAAGACTTAAAAAAAACAGAATCAGTTTCTGTAAAGTCGAATGATCAAATTTGATCAAGATCACTGAAGTCTTAGAGACTATATGTGAGGCTAAACTGAGTCAAGTTGTTGATAAACATTAATATAAGGTAATTTATTACTGATAAGCTGTTCAAGGCTTGGATCCTTTTGTTAATTGCGCGTGTGGCAACTACAGAATAAACAAGAGTGCCCGTGATCTCTTACTAAATGAAATTTTAATGTTCTTCCATTATAATATCATAACTCAATATTTGTCACTACAGTTTAGCGTAATGTTTTAACACTTAAGCTTCATTAAATAATATTAATAAAGATGTTTTTTGTAAAGTAATACTGTTATAATTATTAAAAAATCAATACTGCAAAATGTATAAGTAATTGAATAAATTTTCATTGACACACGCATAGGAATGTCACTTTTTTCGGCTAAACAGCAGCCCCTTGCGGCTCAGCTTGTGCGCAGAATAAACAGAGCGTCTGCTGCACTACTAACCATGTTTCCGAAGGAAGGCCCAATGTTTTTTAGATCAAGCCCAGAGATTTTTTGCTGTGCATATACGTGTGTCGATGCTTGACCATTGCCCTTACATATATTTAATATGTATACTCGTGGAGCACTAGAGCAGGAGCAAAAAAGGTTAATAATGTACTGTCAATTTCTCGTTCGCATTCAAAAGCACGAGAAGACGATCTCGCGCGCTTTCGCTTTTCTATACCTCAATCAAGCCCCCCGGGAGGAAGTCTCGGAGTGGTGTCTTAAATCCGAGCCCTACAGGCGAAAAGCCAGCGTTTTACCACCTTAGCCACCGAGAACTTCCAATGCTGCACGCTATCTATACAATGGCATTATAAGAAATACCTGTAGCAAATATTACACTGCTAGTAGCTCTACTTGATTTTAACAACATCCAACTATACATCAGAGAAATTCGGCTTGCAGTCAATTTCATGGTAAAAACATTTTGAGGCTGAAACCAAAACTGAAGAAATTTTAATCTTAATTTGAGCGTTTTTGAGATATACATGCCTCGTTTTCGTTGTTATAACGACTTTTTGACGTAAATTTTATAGTTAAACTATAGAGTAGTTTTAAAGACACTAAATTAAACCAAAATACATCAGGCATACGAAAAAAAATACTTTCTTTTCAATATTTGAAAGTTCGAGTTTACAATTCTGAAGTAAATAGTAGTACGGTCACCAAGGCTTCGTCTGCTTTTTCAATCTTACCTTGTCGCACTCTCATACGACTTGATAAGCAGTAGTAAGTTGTTAAGTACAGTTAGGTATGAGATGGGGTAAGAAAATCTGTACCAAAAGTATTAGGCACTTGTATTGATGCTGCACCACGATACAGCTGATGTGGCTGCAATGCGCTGTACATTGGTCTCCAAGCCAAGCTCTGAGTTGGCAGTCTTTATTCAGGCTCTAGACAGTTTTTCATCCCTTGAGCGTTGTCATGCGATGCTACGCTGTGATCGTCCAACAATAATGTGCTGCACAGTTACAGTACACTTGTCTCTAAGCCAAGTATCAAGCAAATAAAGGCTACGCTCCATCGTTAATGTATTCCCGGTTCCTACACTTAAAGAAGATCACGAGTTCTACTGCCTCTGAACACTCATAGTCTACTTGTTATTCTGTGGCATCAGTTGCCAAGTCTCTAGCAGCAGCAGCTGCCGGGGATTATGATCTCATGCTGTACCATGGGCGCACATACAATGTATATACACTCAACAGAAACAGCTACCACACAGTCCGTAAGAAAGTCGTGACATCAGATACCCACATCTGAGCGTGCGCTATGCGTGTGCTTGATTAGTGTCAGCAGAGCCTGTGACTTCAGCTTACGCAATGAACCAAATTAAGGGGTACCTGTTCACCTATTTACTGTTTACTGCTTGAGGCATAAAATTATGATATGATGTAAACAATTATCTGTTGGGCTCCATAAGACAATAATAGTAGGGGATTATGAATTTTAATAAATATTAAAATTATTAGCATTAGGAGTTATTTTAAATTCTTGAGTATTACTTTACCATGTATATTATACGTGCAATGTTTTTCTCACAGTATTGATTATCACGTACTTGATTCGGAAAATTTAAGTAAAATATTTTTTTCCAAGAGTCATGCAGTATTCAAATGAAATGAATCATTAAAATATTATTAAAAATTATCCATGCATTAGTTTTATCAATAATCAAATCACGTGAGGCCCCTTAAACGCAAGTTAAAAGTACACAACTTGTGAGAGTGGCGTTATTTTAGTGCTAAGCATGCTTGTTACTAATACAACGCTGTTCTAGTAGTCATAGGCTCAATTTCTGGTAAATAAAGATTTTTTCAACCATGTTTTCATCGGGAAAAGTATGTACCTATGTAACCCCAGCTGTTTTGGGGCGGGTTTTTCCGTGGAATTTTTTTCTTTAGAGTATTTCCAGAATTTTTTTTTTGTCCCACAGGTCTTTGAACCTGGGTAAATGGGAGACAGTGTTAGGGCTTATAGGTAGGGATTAGCAGATCCGATGCACCAGTCAAGGATCGCTGGTCTTACCGACGAGAAGTGATCCCTGAAACATGGGGCTTCTCCAAGAAGGTTAATTAGCCTGGATCTGATACTTTGGCGGAGAGCGTTGACTTATCTTGCAGAAAGTAGACATCCTGAAGTATAAAATCCCCTCTAGGGAAAGGTTTCACAGTGGCGAGTGAGTCCGATGCTCCATTGGTGCAGAGAGTGTTAACTTAACTGGCAAGGTATTTCACTAGAAATACTCACATTTTGCCCATGGATTAGGTATGATATAAGTAAAAGAGTATGGAAATAGGTGCGACAATACACCTCCACACATAGGTGGTGGGTGGGTTGCCCCGGGATGCCCCGGAGACTAGGCCAGTAGGCTGTCATGGTGTCCTAGTAAAAAAAAAGTTCACAACTTATGAAAAAAAAAAGTTTAAAGCGTGATAAATCGTGACAACTATATTTTATACATAGCAAAAATATAATATTAGTTACTTATCATAATTGACAATAGTGTGAAATGTTGAAGATAATTAATTTTTTTTGTTAAAATTAACCATTTTTTATTTAAAGTAATCATTTTGATTACTTAACGCACGCGCAGAATCACTCAGTTAAAACGCTCCTGCGATGCTACCAAAACCATGCTGCAAAAAAAGTCGTTGTATCTAGTCTAGTTGCAAATTAATTATCTCTGAACAATAAACTATACAAGGAATTATTTAGTATATATATACATAGTGCAACTTGTAACTAGTTACAATAAGTCAGCGAAAGCTGCCTGAAAGCTGGCTGCGAACTGAAGGCGTGTGTTGAATGGTATAAAGTTTATGTGCAAATAAGCGTGTATACTTTTTTAGATTAGCTTTTACCATGTGTCTTTTAATAAAGTTTCTTATTTTTATTTATTTAAAACGATTTTGTGGTATTCTGTATTTTATGCTGCAGGAGCTTTTAGTTACCACTTGTTATATTTATCTGATTAGGATTTATTTTATATGTACAAAAACTAATTTTTATAGAATAAACGAGTGATATCAAGGTCATTTATTATATCTCTCCTCACAAACATCAGCTGCTTCTTCTGGGCTTTCAAACTAATTTCATCATGAAACAAAGGGGCAGCTTATTAACGGTTAGTAAGGTTTCCTGTTCCGTATTTTTTACAGCAAATACTAAACATAATACTTGAAGTCTAGTTTTTCGTACACACAGAAACGAAGGATTGTATCATTTTATCCTGAAACGATTTCTAAAGTCTTGCCAAGTTAAGCTTCATAGTGTTCTAAAAGGCTTAAGACTTAAAGCATATTAACTTCATACTGAATATTGTTAACAGTCCTATGTTCAAAAAATATATGAAAATTTTTGTTCTCAGTAACATATACATTTATCTTATTTACAAAATAAGAGGGACCTAGCTCTACCTTTAATATTGATACTTTTCCCAAATGAGTAAAATGCAACAGTCTTAACAACATTTTCCCTTTTATTGAGCTCACCAAATTTTTGGACCTTTTTGTAGATTCCGCTACAGTTTTTATTGGTTGTTGGGCTGACTCAAGCCGCATCATGCAGAAATATGCAGCAGGACTATTATAAGGTTAAACTGCTAGATAATGAATTAAAAAATGCATTTTATCTTTGAAAGGGCCATAACATTTAAAAAAAATTTATTTTTTTTATTAAATGGATGAAACCTTGAAATTGGCCAGTGTTTATCATCGATACAGTAGAATATATATTATTCTAAGACTTAGTGACAAACTATAATATTTCAGAAGCTGAGATTTTAAGATCGTTATGCTCCTATAAACGATTACGAAGAATTTTGTTAGGCTTATTAGCAGATGCTTTTCCACAATTTAATTTCACCATTTTCACATTCAAGAACTCTAAACAAAAATTTGTTTCCCAAAAATAAATGGGCTTAAAAGTCGGTTCATAATAAATATACAAACATCTTTTAAGTAGTCGTGCATAAGATCAACTGACACGCTTTCAGTTGCGTAAACGCCAGTGACCTCATTAAAAGTGCACTTCTTTTTTCGATCTATTTGTGAACTATCTCATTTTTTGAAGTCTTTATTCTAATTTTCTCACGTCCTGAAGTAATCATTTGACTTAACGCACAAGTAGGTAAATTCTTTTCTATAACATTTTAAACTCTATAGTAATGGTAACTCACCAACGATTGATTCAATCCAAGAACAAAATGTAAGTGTACATTGTTACTTACTACGATAAAAAGCTAATGGAACTAAACAACTTTGATCAAAACCCCGAGATTGATTTGCATTTATTTTTGGTATACATAGTTCAAGTAGTTTTCTGGAGATCTAGAGACTTCTTCGTTCACTGTGGTATTTATATCAGAAGAATGAAGAACATCTGAATAAAAAATCCAACCTTATGTAAAGGTCATGTGTAATGGTCAGCCTGACAAAATAGCACATACAGCCGTTAATATGTTAACATCAGAATGACTACATCATCCGTTACTCTATATTTTTTTTAAATATGTACAAAGGTAAAATTCAATTCTCCGAACACAAGAAGGTCTCCATGACGAGACGAAATGTTGACTAGTACTTGAATAAAAAATTTTTGCTAAAGAAAACCAAGTGATTTTGGTTATATACGTAAATCCTAACAATATTAAAGTTGTCATAAAACAAGCAAGTGGAAGTTCTGAAGAAGTCACTCTTTCCCGTTGGAAGTTGAACTTTCAATAAATTTTTTTTCCTTTATAAACGTCAAACGTTTACATTCTGTATCAACTTTCTCACAAATAGTACTATGCTGATTAAACCGACGCTAAATTCCTTCATGTGTGGAAGACGTTTTTTTTTTTTTTTATACTTGCAAAATTTTTTTTTTCAAAAGAGCAAGATAAGTTAATCGTACAGAATTATTTTTAAAAAGTCCCAATGTATTGACAACGCTATGAGGTAAATTGCAAAAAAAATTTAGTTGTAAGAAGAATAAAAGCAAAAAATTTAACCTAGTTAAATAATCTGTATTTATAGATTCTTAGCTACCAGTGCTACTTACAACAATTTGGTTCTATCACTAAGATTAGGAGTATATACTATCAGCACAATAATGCAAAAACAATAGTTTCAATTTGGACTCTTTCACAGTCCATTTATGTATTAACTACAACTACACTCAGTTTTTTCATAAAATTATGGAAATTTTTCATTCCAAGTGGGGTTCTTAGATTGTATGAGTGTTCTAGACAGCTGTAATGTTTCGATAAAGAAACCCCTTTAGTCAGTACAATAACTTTAAGCGTTTTTATTTTACTGCTTCAAACTGTCATTGACTTTAATAATTATAGACTTACTTTAATAACTGATCACGGGAAATTAGAATCACTGATCATTCCCAAAAAATCAGACGTCCACGATCTATGTTTACATATTTAGTAAAAATGAGCAATCTTTATTAAATAGTGTTATTGTAACCTCTTATACTAAGTACACTATTTTTTAGATAGCAAAATTTTTAATCTAATGAAAGGTAATATGACCATATATTATAGCATAAATCATGCAACGTACAAGGGAGTCTATAAATCAGATAATAACATTTGCATAAATCTTTCTTTTGAAATATCAAACAATATTCGTGAAGTTTTCCCACGACATGAAATAAATTTGAAAGTAAGAGCTAAAAATATGTTGATAAGAAGTTTGTGTATAGCAGACAGTTTGTGCGACGGGACAGAAACAAAGACTAGAAAATTTTTTATGTATAATGTTAAAGCTGAAATTATCACAGGAGACAAACTACTTAAAATTACTTATAATACAAACAATATAATACCTCGTCGTTACCTTTTATACCTTACAGAAATCAACTTTCTCGAGCTTTGACATCCACTGTGACAATTAATAACTTTCAAGGAAAAAGTTACAGTAAAGTGAGTATGGACTTTAAAAAAAACTGTATTTTCTCATGAACAACTTAACATATCGCTATCAAAATACAGAGCTAAAGGAAAGATAATTATGCAAATTAAACGTAAAAATAATTCGAAATCAGAGAATGTTGTTTGAGAAGAAATTTTCAATTTAGAGAAAGTGCACTTTATGAAAAAAAAAAAAAAATAATAATAACAATAATAATAATAATAATGAATTGCAAGTTGCCACATACATTTAAATCTTATTTATTAAGAGCATATGGCATAATATGTTTATATTTTATTATGTTACGATTTTGTTGGCAATCGTTAAAGTACAAATTTTGATTGAGGATAACTATGGATAACATTTTTCTAAATAAGATCCTTCTTCCAATGTTCTTTAGCAAAATTGGCTCATTTTGTAATAACTTCGTTAACATTTTCGAAAACAATAATTAAAAAAAATTGGACTTTAAGATTTTGTACTGAAAATCTTATCTTACGAAAATTAGAGTTGTGTATAAAATAATAACTTTCACGTGTTAAATAGTTGGTTTCTCATTCGTTGACATCAAAAGTAAAAGGTTTAAGACAGGCGAGTTAAAAAAAAAAAGTGTAAGCAAATGCACAACAGGATATATAAACTGTTATTTAAAAAGTATATTTGTTAATGGTTTTTTTTTTTCCTATTAAATCGAAAATCAGGGAGTTCTGTCTTTTCGTGGTTTCATAAGGCTACTGGCGATAACTACTATAATTTCTACTTTTTTTTACTACTTGGGTTTTCAAAAATATTTGTGATCACATCATGTCATGCAATAACTCGTATTGATTTGAAACTTAATGTAAGAAAGAAATTCTACAAACAAAAAAAGGCTGATGAACCTCTGATTTAATACTTATAAATATTTATTCAAAGTAATATCTATATTTAATGTTTTTTTTACTTATCGATACTAAATTTAAAATTAATTTACTTGCTTTCTGAGTGGTGTAAAAGTAATAGATAACTGTATACAGCTTAGACCTCGTTTACCGTAAGTTGTTGCAGCTGCTGCTTGCGATTGCTAGTTACAGCTAGTTTGAGCTTATGTACAGTATGTGTACACAATAGCCTATCAATTTACTATAGACTGAGCTACTACAAATCTGTAAAACTATCCTTCATATTACAAAGGGTGCTGGAAGTAGTGTGGAAAACCCAGCCCTTACAACTATATAATTTTGGAAGATATATATATGTATCATCTTGTAGACTAATAATTATTTTGTTTTGTTGCTCTGTACAGACGATGTACAGTCTGGAGCGGATATTTTTTGTCTTGCATATGACTGTGGACTTGTTAAAAAGACAGTTCCAGTAATTATCAAAGTACATTTTGGTCTTCATGACAGCTATTTTGACACCCTTTGCCTTCTTAATTAACTTCTGCTTTTGTACTCAGATGCAATTCATCTTGCTTTAGAGTCTAATCAATCCCGTCATTATGTTACTACAGCACTTATCCTTTATCAACCCAACGATTTTCGTATTTACTAGAGGCAGATCTAACTAATTGTTCGATTAATAATTTGATTTCTCAAATCTCTCGATATCATTTCTCATGATTTCGTAGACATTTTGACCAGAAATCTCACATATCAAGCTGTCAGGGTCGGCATACAGCAATTTACACTCATCGAAATGGTGCTTCATGTACGAGTAATGGAAATCATACATGAGCGTCTTTAATTCATCTAACACATTTAAACCAAAATAAATTTGTTTTTTAACATTGATCTCTGTACGTGCGAGCTGTATAACCACAAGATTTTCTGAAAAAATAGAGCGACTGTGGAAGTTTGGTCGGGCTATAAGTGTTTCTGTGCTGTAGCGTCCTTCCCACTTTTTATCAAGTTTAACATCTACTCACTTTCGCTCATTCTCTGTAGTCTTACCATACACAGCGTTGATAATAAGCGTTGAAAAAGAGCTTTTTAAAATCCTTTTTACCCAGCTTCCTTTTTTCCGTGTTCAGATCATCGTATGGTTTAAGCCATGGACTTTCTCTAAAAGGCAAGACTCTATGAATTTTTTTAAGCACCAGTACATATGCGAGAGCCTGTTTCAATGCCTTATAGTGTATGAAATCGCTCTCTATCATACAAAGTTGTCATAAGCTTTTGCTGCTTGGAATGAGGTGTAGCCCTATGTTGCAGACAGAGAGGTAAATTCTTGTGTTCATCGTGGATAGCAACTGGATATTCCAGATCTAATTCTAGTATTTGGCCATATCCATCATCTGGTATATATAAGGAAGTTTAGTTGTGTGTCAACCCAAAGGACGTCTCCTTTTGGTAGTGGCTGCATCATTTCCCGTCTGTACAAGTTGTTTGTATCAAAGTACATGAGGTATTTGCCCTCTTCTGAAGGATAATTATTCTTCATGTACTCATTGCTGGCTTTGACTTAATGGTTATAGCCCTGGCTCACACCTCCTCTGATACTTTTTTTTAAAAACAATAGCATATCCAAATCTGTGAGTAGATGTAATTCGTTTTGGGTGAGCTTGAGCATGGCGTTCCACGTTAGATCGAACGTGGTGTAATAATGTGTAGGATCTAACTCGTTCTTCAAGTATAACTCGAAGTACTCTTCAAGCATTGCAATCTTGAATGTTTTCTGTACATTCTGTGCATGCTCGTAATCTGCATCGAAAATTCTCGTATCGTTCAACTTGCTGTGAAATGCAGCTTTAGACGGAAGCTCTCTTTCTCTCAGCTTCTGCAAAGAACTCACATAATTGTAAGGGATCACACCCTTTCTTAAAAACATTCTGTCTACTCTTCACTATACACACGTTTGAATTTACTGCTATTAATTTCACACTTGTCCAAATATGATGCCATTTTTTTCTAAGAGGAGGGCATAAATCTGAACGAATCAATGAAGCAAAAACTGATGTCGCTCCCCTTTGTATACTTAGTGAATGACATATATTTCTCTTTGAACTCAGCTATAAGATTGACACGTCCTCCAAAGTTCTCACTTGTAGCCAGCTCTTTAATAATAAAGTGTGAAACATAGCCTGTCAGATTATGAAATATCACTGGAATGAATCTTAAATTCTGGTAATTGATGTTACAACTTTTATGTGCAACACCTTTAAAGTTTCCAGCCAGATAACAATGATCTCGTTCTTTTTTCTTATTTTTTCCAAATAAATCACCACAACAAGGAAACTCATTCTCTTTTGTTTGAGTCAAGATCACTCCGCTAGAAAATCCATATCATCTTTTTTTTTTTCTTAACTGATTAGCTATTTTCAAAGCTGCATTTCACATAATAGTCCATACCAAAGACTTCATGCTTCTGATGTACACAAAGGTGATTTTCCATATGCTCGAGTAAACACTCAAAGTCCACATAGATGACGTAAGGGACTTTTTCAGCAGAATTAAAATTTTTAAACTTACGAATCTTGCTTCCTTTACTTGGAAACCTTATCTGACATTTGTTCACGTTAACACAATCAAGTCATGCGTTTTGAGCTCATCTTTACTGTAGAAAAAGTGTAAGCATCCGTCACAAATCCAACATTTCCCCTTTTTCTTAGATATCTGATTTTCCACCAGCCTGGACAAATGTAGAATCTATACGTAGTGGGTTTTTAGTTCTAATACGTCTTTATTCTCTCCTTCATTGTCTTTATCGATGTGAAAATTCTGTACTTTGGACACAATAACAACTTGGGTTTCACCTAAGTAGGAAGCAACGTTTACGAGTCAACGATTGATTATCACACCAGTTGCTATGCAGGTATTGAGTGCTGATGGTAGACCATTTTACTGCACTCTAGTACTGTTTTGCGCATCATTACCATCTTGTTCACCAATACTGTTTTGCTTATCAGCATCATTCTGCACACCGTCCTATACGCTAGGACTGTTATTGACTATCACTAGTACTGTTTTGCACACTTTTATTACTACACTACAGTGGCTCAGAAAGATCCTGCCACACTTGCAATTCTCCTATGATCTTCCTTCATAAACTGGTTAACTAGTCCTTAGTGTGTATCAAAAAAGTTTGGATAGACCAGGAGGATTGCATCTCTCCTCTAGACATTAATGATGATGTGATAAAATATTTCTTGAGAACTTTGATTGCCTGTTTAGTCAGCTCCAACCATCTTTGAAGATTGTCATCATCTGCGTCAGCAATCTATCTCAGGGCATTCTCTAGCAAGTCTCCGGTGTGCTTGAAGTATTGTACTGACATTGCCCTCTTTGATGTTGACTTTTCAAGTACTAAGCTCTGAATACTTCTAATAAATTGCGGGTACTCCTTCTATATGATTTTTTCTTTGAAATTATAATTAAGTTTAGAGATGCGGGGGGGGGGGCTCTGAATATCTAATAATAATAAAAGCATGTGTATCTTAATTCATAAGAAAATGTTTTTAAAAATGGGTTGAGGGCTCTAAACCTTGCTCCCCATGCTGTGCCGTCCAATCAGTTTTTTTGACTGCCCCATTAACCTATTTTTTTTTTTTTTACATATAATTATAATAAAACAACGCTTTTGGGGATTTTCTTCATTTTTATTTTCTTTCATTTCTCTCTCTTCATCTTAATCTGCTCCCTCTTCGGTTTCATCGAGGATAGAAAACGAATTAGAAGATGACTTAAGGTTAACAACAGAGTCTTCTTCCTCTTTATTATCATTATTATTATCCTCATCGACATAATTCTCATAATCATCATCATCTTCATCGTCATCATCATCATCATCATCGTCATCATCATCATAATCATCATCATCTTCATCGTCATCATCATCATCATTATCATCATCATCATCATTATCAGCATCATCATCATTATCATAAAAAAAAAAAATGTTTCACTTGATTTGGATGATGCTGATAAGGGTAGAGTGAATAGAAGCCTCCTCAGGAGGCGAAAATATTGGTGGTGATTTTGGTTGTGATTGTAACAATCCCCTTAGGAAAGGGGTGTTAAAAAATTCCTCCTTTCGTAGTATATGCTCTCTCGAAGAAACTGTCTTCGGAAATGATTTGCACATCGTCATCTGAGAAGTTATTTTTTTTTTTCATTACCATAGAAATTGTTCAATAATCATTAAAATAAAAAAAAACAGTTTAATAAAAAAAAGGTTTCATACAATAACACTGAAATTTAAGTGAAGGTAGAGCCAGGAAACATCATCATAAGAAAAATTTTCTTTACCTTCCATTTCTCTAAAATTAAAAGATTTTTCATTTAATAAATTGAAAAAACAGAACAAAAAAAAAAAGAATATGCATACATGATTCTCAGTAGCAAGCGTAACAAGTAAAAATTCACGAGAACGACTTGCTCTTGACATAGTAAAGTGAGGAATGGTACTCGTTGCCGATACCATGGGTCTTTTATGCACGTTAAGAGGTAGTGGCAGACAACTACAGGGAGTGGAAGACTACTAGAGGATGCGGATACTGTTTTTGTAGGGAGAGGTGTAAGTGGAGAGTGGAAAGGATATAAGGAGCTTAAAAGAAGTCAAAGAGCTCAGTTGATAGCAAGTCCGCTGAGTATAAGACCTACCAGTTTTGAGACGTGTACTTTGCGATCGAGAATGACTAAACCCTTAATCTTTCTTACCATTACCCTATGTAGGTGGTACGGATAATAATTAGAGGGGCATTGAAAAAATTGGGAAGAAGTGAATATAAGGATCTTGCTGAAGTTGGCAAGCTCAGTTGACAACGAGCTAGTCAAGAGATCAGACCTACCTGATCATGGACTATATCGTTGACATTCAGGGCTATAGTAGGTCCAAAAATATTTTTATTCCAAAAGAGCTTGTTATTTAACCACTAAAGGCTGATGCTCAGCCAGAAATTTTTTACATCATTCCCCCATGTAAATGGTGAAAGCTTTAACATGAATAACGTACTGTTAATGATTGGCTTAAAAAATACTTTCATGCGATACCTGGGGACTCAGGAAGTACGTTTTTCTCTAGAATTACTTTCATTGCTAAGTATTTCTTGAAAGATGCCATTATTATTTACGTCAAGGGGTTAAAAAAAAAGAGGTGGTTAAAAGAAGTACTGTTAGAGAAGTAAGTACTTCAAGCAATAATTTACAGTGTTGCAATTAACATTAACTCTACTATGTTTTAGACACATCTGGAATGCTGAAGACTTGGGTTGTCCCACTATCAGTAAAATAAATAAGGACTACTAAGCATGCTTTGCTTATCAGTTACGCACAAAGCCTGTTTGTGCTGTCAAAAATGCCTCTGCCTTAAGGAAATGACTACTCACCTCAAGAGATACAGTGGTTAACGTACTGCACTCTGATAATGATGATTAGTAAAATAAATACGAGAAAATTTTATATTAAAATTAAAAAAAAGAAAGATTAAAAGAGAAGGAAGTATATGGTTGTTCTCCACTAGTATAGGGAGGGTGGGGCTTCTACCACTTTCTTGTTTTACATAGTCGTAAAGGTATTCAACCAAAATATGAATGCAATAAATGTATCTGCCAACAAAGTAGTATATATTTTATAAAACGCTCATGAAACAAAATCTCATTAGGGTCTTTTGAAATTGTCACACTTGGATTATGTTGGTCACAAAGCCTTTCATGGTCTATGGGTATACAAACTTCTAGCAAAGTGTTAGACCTATGAGTCGGCAGCTCTTTGTACTTAGATCTATTGTCAGCCCACTGCTTATTTCTAAGAGTAGATTCGTTCAACATTAAAAGATTAAAAAAATCTAAATTATTTGATGTTAAGTTTTGCCTGTTTTCTATTATTTCAGTTGGTGTAACAGCTTTATCAGATAATGGTAATACAGCAGCACTTGGTACTTAACACTTCTGCTTTTAAGGTAAATAGTTAGAAGATGATTATAAGGACGACAGCTTTAAATTATCCTCTAGAGAGCCAAGAGCAATAGGATCAGACAAACCTGATACTACCACACCAGCAGACTTTTTCTTTGAAGTCGTTGTTGATGGCTTCTTCTTCATTATCGTTTCCTACGTAACTGAGTCCAGCACCTATATATGCGCGACGATAAGAATAATCCCATGGTTACAACAATGATGAGCAGATAAGGATCAAGGACGAGTGAATAAAAAGACAGTACTCACGCATGTTTACTTGTACGTAGCTGCGTTTAGCACCTATGTGTGCCACGATGATGAGGATTCAGGCAACAATGAAGAGACAGTAGGCATTGAGCATCAACGGAGGGACGGAAATAAGCGCACTCACAACTCTCATCAGTGTAACAATACTCACAGGTGCATGTACATTTGAAAGTAGCTGTGCCTGTACTGTACACGAGCACCAAAAGAATATAGTGCTACAAACAGCCCCGAAAATTAATATCGGTTCTTACCACCTCTTCAGTTGCACAGTCGGTAACACACCTATTTAAAACGCACGCGCTCCTTCAAACCAGTGTTGAATCAATCTATTTTATATATTTATGACGAGTTTTTTTTTAATTTACGTACTAAAATATTTGGCTACGCGTTTTTTGGAGAGGTAAGATTTGATGGTTAAGATTTCATGGATAAAAGCGGTTTGTTGGGGCTCTGATCAAGCTTGCCACAAAAGAATCATTTAAATAACGTAAGACTTCTTTAATTCATCTTATAGGTATGATAAATGTAAGAGACATATTTAATTTTTTTTTAGTCTCTTTCTTGTTATCTTTACAGCCATTTTTTAGTTACCTTCAATCCACCCTCAAGACAACATCAGATAATCCTAAAGTCATACTTAAGTTATCTGTAAGACATTTACACTTCATATCGGTAAGACAGTGCTGTACCATTTTCCAAATGTGAACTCGCACTCACAGTCGTCGATGAGATAGCGCGCTAGTGTAGCAATGCAAGTAAAGATGCGGGTGCTTACTTGAATTTTCCTGAGTCAAATATTTCTAATAGTCATTAACATAATCATTAACACAAATTTTTTTAACAATCCAATATAATAAAATAGAATAAGGTTGCTCGATTAAGGCTATGCTAGGATCAGTGGGTATGACCACATCCTCCTGCCAGCTTCCACGAGGAGGGGGGCAGTGTGCAATAACACGAAACTCTGATGGAGGGGGAAGGTAACCCCGTACCAGCCTAGTTTACCTACTGACGCCGCTGATGACAAAGACAATTATCACAATGACGACGATAATGACGATGACGATGACAATTATAATGATGACGAGATAGACGATGACGATAATAATGATGAATCAAAAAATATTTTAATTTGTTATTTTTTATACCGATAGGCATATTAGTATATGCATACTACATAAAATTTCTTATCTCAGTCCTTTTAACTAGCTGATATTATAATATGTAATCAATGTTTTGAAAATCCAAAATAATGAATTATTGATATGAGTCTTAAGATCTAAGCAACATAAGAAAAGTATTGCTTGTGTTAAGATACAATACAAGCAATACTTGTTATACAAACTTACGATTAACTGGACACTTTATTAAAGTTCTTTTTTTTTAATTTTACTTAATATTTATTAATACGTTGCTCTGCAATCTTTTCTATATAATATACGCCTGAAACTGGTTTTTCAGCACATTTTCATCTACTGTATTATATAACTATTTTTTTCATTGTAGATTTGAATAATGCATAAAAATTTTTTTTAGGAGGATCTGACAAAAGATCAAATAGCACGTAAATACGATTAAATTACTTTTTTTATTAGTTTGCAAATTAACTAAGAAAAACAATTAAAGCTAAGGTATGCAGAGAAAACAAGTTTCCGTGGAATATAGAAAAAAGGGTCCTTTGAGTAGTCATCATATTTTTAAGCAGGGGTGTACACTAAATAACAATAAAGTGATAGTTTTCTTTAAATTGAACATTTTTATTATGAAAAAATTTTGCTAACTGTATACATATTTTTGCATAAAAAATCTTAAAACAACAGTAATTTATTTACCATGGGCCCAAAGTGCAACTGCTGCTTTGCGCCCTCGAGACACACTTTGCACTCTTAGAATCACTTTGGGCCTACGGGCAAAACAGTTTTTTGCGCCCTCCTGTCCCAAAGAAATTTACCGGGTGCAAAGTGTGCCCACGGGCACAAAATTACACGTCGCACCCTCGGTAAGAAAAACATTTAATGGGACTCAAGCACCAACGTACAGCAATCGTGCCCTTCGGGCGCTCATGTTTGTTTTGCCCTATTGACGTAATGTAACATTAATACATTATTAAGACATTTTTATCTTAGTGAGACAATAATTTCTCATTACTTATATAACTTAAACACAAAACGATAATTTACTAAGTTGGGATCCTTATCTTTAGTAGTAACAGTTTTCCAATGATGAAAGAATGCTAATGTTAACTTTTACCTTTTAACTTAAGTATATAGAATGATCAATTAGATATGGGTGCCCTCATTCACTGTCGCACTTGCATGGTCTTTTGTATATTTTCCGCTTTAAAACTTTTTTTATATTTTCAAACGAAACTTTTTTATTACTTGAGAATGTATGGCAGATCCTTTAGATGATATTTATTACACATACGCTCACTTATACACACGAGTGCTTATGCGATTAAGAAATTGATATACTGTTTCACGACATTCACATAAAAGCGTTATCATTTTCATTAAATTATAAGTACAAACCATTGTGCTGAAGTGTACACAACTGGGAATTTCTGTATTCTAAGCATGCCAGTTTATGTGATAATGATGCAGCATGTGATAATCATGCAGGTAGCTATGCTTTTTGGCTTTACCTTAAAAAATGATTCCACTAAATGGCATGATCACTATGTGAGGCAAATAGGAAACTTCATAAAAGATTGCTGATACGTTATAAGTTACTAAACAAAGGATTTTAAATTGTTTTTATAACACGGGTATGGTTCGAAAATAAAAATAAAATCTCCCACATTCACTCAGGTGAGAGTTGTTAAACGCCACTTTATCAGTTATGACACATGCTCAATAGACAAAATTATAAAAAGTTTTTGTATAAAACAACGTCAAAAGATGACAAGTAAATCTACTATGATAATTTGGAAAGCAGATAGTCTTGGAGTAAGTCTTGCTACGTGTTAACTACAATAGTCAAACCAAGTATTAATAATAAGGAGCTAATGCTATGCAGCTCGTGTAACTGGCTTTACAAGAACCTTATTCTAACGAAACTGTTACTGCAGAATGTTATCAACAACAATCATGCAACTAAGTCAAGCATTCGAGCTTTGATATTTCAAGTATGCTAAAAAGTAAGACTAAATAACATTTTAGCGTGACAATGCTGAGCCATATGTTGATAGAAGTCGTACAGAAAACACAGCAACAACTCACATAGAAGCTCTGGCACTACCTTAAATTCTCTAGACACTACTTTTTCTAATTACTACTTGGTTAACTTAATAGCTCATAATCTGGCCAATCCAAACTTTACGTTAGTAACAATTTCTCTGAATAAAACATAGAGTTATAAGCATAGAGTAAACCAGGGTTACAGCTGACTGTAAGTAAAAGTGTTGGAGCCAGTACTTACTAAACCTAGTCCCATGATTTGCTCTAGCACGGCTCCTGAACAGACCCCGCTCATTTAAGCTAACTACAGTGATTAGCAAGAGATAGAGAACTAAATCCTGATAGTTTTCTCCATCTCTCTCTTTTCCAATATCACAAGATTGGAGCTCTTGTTCACTGTAGAGAAATATTTCTATGGAGTAATCTCTCATATTACAAAAATTCTTACTTATCAGTTAGTATAATCTAAATTCTTAAGTAAAATTAATATTGTTTTAGATCTACGTACATTTTGTTTCTTTTAAGTAACAAGAAGAAACAAAACTTTTATTTCCATGAAAAAACTTACTTTTGTAAATTTATTGCATAACAAATAGTAGGTTTTGTGCCTCTTGAATTTGTTTATAAAATGCAATCATAAAGAGTGTTATCATGCATTTATTAAAAATAAACTTCTAACTTACACTTTACGAATGATGCAATTTAAAACAGAGTCTTAATTACTTCTAATTAACAGCGCTATGATGCCGATGTTTACATCACTTTATGTAAAGCTAGTTTTAATAACTTCTCTGCAATTTCAAACTGTATAGTTGCAATTTCTTAAGACAAAAAGTGATCACAGTTAGACAGTTGACATCCCTAGAAATGATTGTATATTCCGCAGAAAAATTATTGCTTAGTTAAAGCTGACTAATGCTTATTAAAATATCTTGAGATTGTATAAGCAAATAGTGATATCAATGAATAATTCTTTCTCACCAAGTTTGTATGATAACAAGTCTTATAAACTTGTGCTACAACTTTTTCGTGTTGCACATTGACTACTGCTTGTGAGGTTTTTGTACTTGAGGACCATTCAGGGGAAATTAATAAGCAAGACAGTATTAAAATACCAACAACGTTAGTAAAGTCCTGATATCTCTATTTTTAGAACCCTCAGGGCAAAAGTAGTCCGTGAAAAGTGTGCAATGAATATGCTTGCTAAATCTTGCATTATCAATAAATTATGATTGTTATCAACAATTTAATTGTTTTAATTGATTTTTGAACATTGCCCCCAAAACGAATCAAGTTTTTATTATAACCATCGTATTTTGCATCAAATTTTACGTAAAAATTATGTTTTTTAAATGTGGAGACTTTTCAATTGATATTGTTAAAATCTTCATTTACGTAGCATATAATACTAAAAAAACCTGTTTTTTAAGTATAAAATGATATCCGTACCTCGTATATAAAAAGTTAACAGTAAAAGTTGTAGGTAATTGAAAGATCTACAACTTTTTCTTTTACCATTTTTCAGTATAACCTCAAAACTTTGTATTATCATGCAAAAAAGCAAGAAATCACCATTTTATCATTTATTTACTCCATATAAATTTATTTTATTTAGTATAAATTTTCAATAANCAGTAAAACTCTTGATCTTTTAACGTTGAACTACTTGGAGATAAAATTTAAATTTTTTGTATACTGTAGAAAAAGCTCATTTCACGCATTAACTTGGTAAAATTTTTTTATTGCTACTTTGTTTTTTTTATTGTTTTATGGATTGTCTGCTTTTACATATAAAAAAAATTTTTCATCCCTCTGATTTTTCGGAATTCCAAAATTTTGCGGAAAAGCCTGCGTACAGTACGATCGATAATTCAAAGTGTTACCCACTCTGCTCGCGTACATTCCACGTACTACAAGTTTGTTGGCTTTTGGATCAGCTGTGCATTTAGTTTGGTCCTCTACTAAGACATATTTTAACTCGTTGTAATTTTAAGTTAAATAATTTTTACTTTGTAAAAATGCCACGGAAAGAGGAACGTAAAATGTAAAATACTAGTTATCAATCAGACAGATGTTTTAATCCTTTTAATTTAAAACATGTAACAACACACACTTCTTATTTGAGGACAGTAAATAAAAACCATCTTTTGAAACTGGACTTGGCAATTTTGTCAGATGCATCACAACAAAGAATTTGTTTTTTTTGCCGCTTGAAGTTATCAAAGTTGAAAAAAAAGATACAAGAGAGAGTGAAAATGAACTAGCAGAATTGGTACGTACAATATTATGGTTATTATATTGAGTTTAGACACATCCAACATATTATGTCAATATTTAAATCTTATTTTTTTTTAGACGCTACAAAAGGAAGACTCTTCAAGTAAAAAATCTGATATAGAAGTTGGGAGCAGTGACGGTACATCTGGATTTTCAAAAGATAATCTATCTTTGCAAAGTAAACGAGTGCATTTTTCTAACAAAGACTTAGGCTTCTTGAGATCTTCACCCATCAAAAAACAAAAACTATCGTTGAAAAGATATTTGGAAAAAAAATCAAAACAAATATTGTCCGTAATTGATAAGAAAATTTTTAATTTAAGCCGAGATAATATAGATGACCTTGAAGTAGATGACGACGAGTCCTTGATAATGAGCGCTTTGCAAAAAAATTTAAATACTTCGGCCAACCACGTTCCTAATATTTAAAATTTTGAGTATTTTTCGATCGTGGTGTTATAAAAAAATTGAGGACGCATTTCCTTGGAATTTAAAATTTAGTTCAGGGTAAACATTGGAACAACGATTAGGCAATCGTACACCTATTTTTTATTTATTATAGAAGTGACTTAGATGACTTAAAGTTTTCAAGTTTTGTTTGCGATTCTGAATGCCTACATTACGACACTAATGCTGTACATCTATGTCAATAGCAGTTGATTAAATTTATATGAATAAATTCACCATGTGTTAATAAAATAATGTTCATGTCTGATGGTGCATGGACAGTCTAAGAATTACAAAAACTTCATCAATCTTGCTGATCACTTTGAAGACTTTAAAATAGCAGCAGAGTAGCATTTTTTCCACTTCTTATAAAAAGGGGCCATGTGACAAAATAGGCGGGACTATAAAATGACTAGCTGCCAGAGCAAGTCTTTATTAAACCAACAATCCTATTTGAGCACCGTGAAAACTTTTTGATGGGGCCACAGAATCATGTCTGAATATTTCTTGTCATTATTTTACAAATGATGATCACGAAGAAGAAAAAAATTTGTATCAAAGAGATTTTTGAGAGCAACAATAATTAAGAGATTGCTAAAATATCATAGCACGGTTTCACTATCTTGTCAAAAATAAGAAGCAAAGCTGGTTTCTTTGCGCGAAAAAAAAAATATTGTGAAAATTGTTAAGTGACAAAACTTTGTTATAAGCTTTTTAAAAAAGTTTTACTTGTACATAAAAGTTTTATGAAATCTGCAAAAAAATTTTTAGCAATTATAATCTTTACTTGGCGTTTTATCAGAAGACCTTGAAACCATTGTGCTGAAGTGTACACAACTGGGAATTTCTGTATTCTAAGCATGCCAGTTTATGTGATAATGATGCAGCATGTGATAATCATGCAGGTAGCTATGCTTTTTGGCTTTACCTTAAAAAATGATTCCACTAAATGGCATGATCACTATGTGAGGCAAATAGGAAACTTCATAAAAGATTGCTGATACGTNAGAAAACAGTTTTTTTAATATTACGCGCAGCATAAATTATTAATTTAACAATATCAATTGAAAAGTCTCCATATTTAGATTCTTACGTGAAATTTAGATCATAATATGATGGTAATAATAAAAACTCGATTCATATTAAGGGCGATTGTTAGAAATCGATTAAAATAATAATAGTGTCAATAACAATATTACTTCGTTAATAATTTTTTTTTTCAATTTTTTTTCTTTAAGTTCAACTTTATAGCTACAAAAGTGGCATAGATAAAAGTTTTGTAGCTCTTAAGGATTCGCAGATATACATTGTTTCAAACAAGTCTTTAACAACTATTGTGAAATTTGTTATAACTTATAAAATCGAGAATAGGCGAAAAAAAACAGTTCCTTCTAAATGTATCTCATTTCTCAACATAGAAACTAAAAAAAAGTTTTTAGCCAAATCAGAGAGTTGAAGTTCAAAATCCGTTTAATTTGGAAAAGAATTACCCTATCATGATATTTAATGTTATTGTTTTTTTATGTTTTCGTAACCTTCATTTTTAGGACAAAATACTTTGTGGGTTAAATATTTATCGACAAAGTTGTTTAGCCCAGATTTCTTATTTCTATCATTATCATTATTAGTAGACATTTTTCGAAACTTAACATTAGTTGTAAAATTACTTGTACACAGGTTACGTGACATTATTATGTCTAAACTCCAAAGTAAAGGGTGGAACTCGTAGATTCGTTCTACAAACGAATAAATTTAGTTTTTATTCGTCAGGAACCAGCTGTCCATGTTGGCCTTGAATCCATCGGGTTAGCCTCGCATAAATGCTTCATGACCAACAACTTCTAGATACAATTTTGAATCAGGCTGTTGATTTTTAGGAATATTTTTAGAGGCGGCTTTTAATTTTGCTGCTGTAGCGCCTTGGTTAATGAGTTAGAAGATTCTTTCGTGAAAATCGAGAACAGTTTCTCCCTGTTTTATCTGAGAATGATTGGTATCAGTGATGTATTGAGCGTAAGTTTTAGAAGGAGCAAAGTGTGCCTTTACGTGGCTTATAAGATCGTCTAATGTATTTATTGTTGATCCGTCTAAACAACTTCTTGCTCTACCTTTTAGCCTAGAGATGACTGTTTAGAAACATAGGTTCTTTCACATTTAAGATAAGGGACCTAATATTTTTAAAATCTTGCAAGAATTCTACAAGTAGCGTATTTTGTCCACTATATATAGGTATATATTGGGCAGCTTGATTAATGCGTAAAGCTAATTTATTTAGAGCCAAGTTACGTAATTATTCAAGGAATTCAAGTGATTCTTCAGCTTGCCCTGCCCTATAGTATTGTTTAAGTTACTGTACCCTTGTAGCTATCTTGTTTATATCCTCAAGTGTATGATCCATTATGAAAAAATTTCGAAAATAGAAAGGAAAAGAGAAAAATATATACAAAGAAAGAAAATATAATAAACAAACTTGAGTTAGGTTAAAGCATATTTTAAGTTTAACAAAAAGCTTAGTTCTCCGCAAAGAATGCAAATTTGTTACGTCCGAACTTCGAAGTGAATGGCGAAACTCGTCGATTCGTTCTGCAAACAAATGAATTAAATTTTCATTTGTCAGAAACCAGCCCATGGCCCAAAGGTCTCATAAGCTCTTACTTACAGTATGCTTTTCTTTTAAATCGTTGTCTCGGCGTTATGGTGTTAGGTTTTAGCGAATGGTATGTGCAGAGAAGTGTTCGTATATCGTACGCCGAGCTGGTGTTGACATACTGTTTAAATTTATTTGCTGTAATGTGGTCATAGCGAATTTTATTCGTCTCTTTATATTACGTCCTTGTGAGGTCTTTGTCATCTGTTGTGTATTTAATTTTTCCTTGGTATATGATTTATTTATCAAAATAAAATTTATATTTCTATCACTTGAAACTTTTAAACTTAAAATACTTTATACAGGGCTTTCTGATTTTTAGCCCGAAAAACTATACCACAAAATAAAGCTCATCAAAAGCTCTCGAAAAGCCTTTTACAAAATTTGGATTCGATGTATAATTAACGAGATATTGTTAATTTAATCATCGATCGATTTCTCCAATCATAGAGCACTTAGCCGCAGAGGCGAGGCCTAAGCATTGTAAACGGGCAACTACGCATAGCTGCACTCTTTCACGGAGAAGGTGAAAAAAGGTATGCCAGGAGACAAAGTTACCGACTGCAGAGATTTGATCGGTTACCGTACCATCAGTTACGTACCAGCGCAAAATTCAAATAGCAAGGCCGAAGTATTTTAACCAGAAATCTGATTTTTAAGTAATAATTACGCATGTCCACTACGCTTAATCAGTGCATATTTTTTTCTCGGTAAATTTTACAGAAAAACAATTCAATTGAAATTTTTTTGAAGATCCATCGCCTGATAAAAAAAAACAGAATGTGAGAGGGTCTCATGCGTTGAGCTCGAATATTTGGTAAAACTCTTGATCTTTTATTGTTGAACTACTTGGAGATAAAATTTAAATTTTTTGTATACTGTAGAAAAAGCTTATTTTACGCATTTACTTAATCAAATTTTTTTATTTTATTAAACTTTTTAGTTTGATTTACAAAAATGAAAAAAGTAAAGAATAATAAATAAAATTACGATTAAGCAAGACATGTGCATTTATGGGGCACACCTCTCTAACGTGTAAGATTTTACGGAAAAAGAATCAGCATAAAATTTA